>JARHVA010007669.1:0-120000 GCA_037957365.1 Torreya grandis
TTAAGATAACAATTTTAGGTTCAAGGAAATCATCACCATGCCTCAAGGATAAAATCGAGATCCCAATTAACCTTGGCCATGCCTAATCTAGTTTGCAAAGAGATTATGTATCTCAAATTTTGATATTCATTCAATTTTTTCAATTATATTTCTTATTATAATCAATGACCTACAAGCTTCCCATTGCTTATAAAATCTTGGCTCTTATATTGTAAAAGGGTCAACATTTATAGGCATAGTAATGCTGCCAAAAAATCTCCCTCCATGATCCCTTTACCGCTTAAGCCTTGTAACTAATAAGAATTGAGTTTGCTTCTCTTCATGATTCTTGCATTCTATGTATATTTTGGTTTGTTGATCTTTATCTATGGGTAATTCTTTTCCCTCTCATTTTTGTCCATTTCCCATCACCTTTATGAAAAACTTGGCTCTCTCTTATAATTCATATGTTGTGCATGTTGAGGTATATATAGACACTATCTATGGACCATTTTTCATCCCTCTTAGTGTTATATTGTGTCCTGTGCCTTTATATGAATCACTTATACAAGTGCAGTGTCTATGTTAGGGATTGTGTAATTTTTTATTGTGTCTTTTTCAAATCTTATAGAGGTGCTCTTTCTAGCCTTGGTGCATCACCATTTCCCTTTTAGCATTCCTTCTCCCTTTGCCCCTAAAAAAAAATTAGATTTAGGATCAGCAGTAGATTTCCTTTTAGCTCTTTTAGTCCTGCATGTTGATCCTAAATTAGATGCATTTAGATTAGAAGGAAGTCAAATTTATTTGAAGGTTCATTCCAAGGAGTGAAAGAGTCCCACACCTTGGGAGATAATCCCATTATCTCACTCATCCATCTTCTAATTCATCGGGTGCACAATTCAAGTGATAACAATTCACATCATGTAGGTGGTAGTTTTAAGTGGTGTCACTTGGGATAGTCCCACTTTATTATATTCCATTACTCATACATATAATTTAAAATGAACACCAATCTAAATCATGAAAATATGGAATTTTTGGAAATCTATTGGAATTCTAAATCCACTTAACATTATTTCATCCCATGGTTTTGTAAAATAAATGTATTTTTTCTAGAAAATCCTTTATGCCCTCTCGTCAAAACTGTAATCTCTTAAAAATTATGAAAATGGAAACTAATTAAATTAAAAATATACCCCCCAAGGATTTTAGACAATATAAATGCAAATAAAATTTCATATTTTATCAAAGATGCCCCAAAAATGCATAAAATGGAAGATTTATTATCGAAATTGAAGGTTTTCCTAATTTTAATTCAAGAGAAATAAAATATGAAACTAACTTTCTCTATCACTTTGAATGCAATGGGGATGTCTGATTTACACCAAAAAGCTCAAAAATTTAAATGGCAAAGTTATTTTCAATGTAAGTCATACATTTATTGATTTGCAACTGGTACATGAATCCAACTGAAGGAATATTTAAATATGAAAAATAAGATATAGGATATAAGAATAAATTTTTATAAAATTAAATTTAATCCATGCAAAAAACCTTGAAATTACATAATTGGTATCAAACAAAAAAATATCTAATGTAATCGTAAAAAGCCTTAGAAGGGTTGCTTCAAGATAAAAATCTAGCATCAAACAAAATACATAATTATTTTGAAAAACCCTAGAAGGGTTGGAACCAAAAAACTTTGGCATCAAAAAAATATTTATCTAGTGTAATTAAAAAAAACCTTAAAATAGTTGTCACAAAAAATTGTGACTCAAAAATACCTAGTGCAAAATTATGAAACCCCTGGAAGAGTTGGCTCAAAAAATTACATATGGGCTAGAGAATTTTTGTGGAAATGCCAATCTTATTGAATACAACATAAATCCATAATTTTTATCTATGGATAATGGATATTATTTCTCAACTCTAATACCATATTGGTAAAAATCACTCTTATCCCTTAAAACATATTGGGTATATAAAAAATATTTGATGCCATGTCATGAAAGAGAAAGCATATGTATTTTAACATGTATATATCTCATCCACATAATGTACTCAAAAAATAGAAAGAGATTCACTAATAGAAGACACATATTATTAACTAAAATTAATATAGATTGCATATCTATAACTAACAATGGTTTCACTAAAAAGGATCTTCTAAGAGATTACATCTCCATTTGCTATCTATAATTGATTATAAGATCCTTCACTTTCCATAAAGGATGTGATGTTCCTTATATATGAAAATTAAGAGGTGAGTAGGAGATGTATATTGTTAGAATGAAAAGTGAAATCATTATCCAAAGTACAACCTAACCTTATCACATGTGAGAATAACTACCACATTAAATGTGCATTTAACAATGTTATGCACATAATAAATCTCACCCTGGTAACACATATACCTAAGGTGGAGTTCATTTTAAATGTGAGTATGACATACATCAACATTTATTTTATGTCATTTAATGATTTATTTCTTTGATTGAAATATTTTATACCTTGTGACTACATCATGATTATGTTGGACATACATGCATAGATAGACACACTAATTAACTTCATTTTCATATATGTTACTAAATAGATTTTTAAAGTAGATGTAAGCTTTATTTCTTAGCAGGTTATAGGTTCAATATTATGGCTTCATAGTAGACTAGGAGCATATATCATGTTTTCTTGGGGGAAACTATGGGAACATTAAAAGACATCTATTTACCTCCAAATCAAGGTATTATTTCATTGATTAGTTTTATCCTACTATGCTTTCACCTAATATAGATCTATGTCTTTAATCTATATTATCTATAGTTTAGTTAATTTATTTTTTTGATTTATTTTCAACTTCCTATTTTACTCCTATGTGCCTAAATGTGATTTACGTTCTTAACATGATATCTACTGCTATATGTTCTTCGTTGTCTCTAATATATGTTATATGTGATTCTATTCTTGTTATAAGCCTCAAGTTCCTAGATAGTGCATGGCATGCTCTTGATTGAAATGAATACTCTATGTCTTTTCATATATTTGACATATGGGTATCTAATGTGTTTGATTTACCTTGTTTTTTCTTGATGTGACTTCACTATCTTATGTGAGTTTTATGTTCTTGGCATGACTTCACTATCTTTTGTGACCTTTATGCAATTAATGTATCTTCATTATCTTATGTGTATTTTATGTGTTTGGCATGATTTCAATGTCCAAAGTGTTTTCTATGTTCCTACTCATATCTTCATAATGTCTTAAACTATTATGGTTGTCTTAATCAAGTATTTCAAACATATTATGGTTCCATAATCTATATCATGTGCATTTTATTTACCACTTTCCTAAGTTGCCATAATCCATAGCATACATCCATTAGGAGAAAAATATTATTACGTACACTCTATATTTTTATATATTATGATGATGATTTTATATTTATTATATCTTTATCCCACATGAACATATATTTTTGGATTATCCATTGCATGTATATTGAGCCCATAACAAGCATATTGTTATTTATTTAAGATTTAACATATCATAGTCCCATATGAAGTAATGTTTTCATAACACATATGCTTCAAAGGCTATATATTTATATGTTATACACTAATGATTTTAGATATTATCTTTTATGTAACATGCTTAATCTCATATATTTTAAGATGTGTGATTCATAGATTCATCCAAATTATCAAACAGAGGTATTTATCCCACTCATTATAATCAAATATATGTTATTAGGGTAGATTTATAACCTTATTCAATGTAATGTATTTGGAGGCTCATGAATGACATGGTCACTAACTCCAATTTATAATGATTCAAATTTTATTTAATTATGGAGGTTCATATTTGATAAAGGTTTCTAACTCTTCTTAACATTGATATTACATCAAATTTATCTAGGATTGTACTCAGGGTGGTATTCAATCTTATTTAGATTAGTAATCATAATTATATCTAAGTTTTATCCAAATAATTACTAAACATTATACTCAAATTTTTATTCATAATATTAGAAATGTATATAGGCATGATTTGGATAACATGCCTAACTCTTTGTTATTTATTACCAAAATAAATTATATCATTTTCAAATTTCAAATTTCAAGATATTATTATTATTATTATTATTATTATTATTATTATTATTATTATTATTATTATTATTATTATTATTATTATTATTATTATTATTATTATTATACACTCACTCATGCCTATGTAAAAAAACATTTTTAATGTTTTGTAGATTCCCAAATACACAAACCATGGTTCTAGATCTATAGAGACACAAAAAAATTTATCCACATGTTTTCTTTTATTTTAATATGTATGCACACACACATGAACATGGGGGAAAATGTAGACATCTAAAAATGGCCCTATGACATTACTTAGTGTTATTTTATAATTTATTTAGCACACTTGTTTATGTTAACTAATTTTATTTAAATTGAAAAAAAATGGGCCATCTTATTGAATTCCACATTGCTAAAATTCTCCCTCTTTTTCATCTCCTATGTCATCCTTATCTCACCTTATGTTTTAGACCTCTTGTGTGGCCCTTTTATGATAATTTACTACATATTTACATATTTTTAGGTTCTAACCATTGTATCTATACATGAGTGTTTATGATGTTTAAATTTTTATTCAAATATTACTTATTAGTAGACAAATGTTATAGCTCATTTAGACACAAAGTATCTAGAAATCATTCACATGTTTTTTTAAGCACTCATAGGCATTGTAGAAGAGATCAAGCTATCATTAGAGTATAAATTATTATTCATGATAATATAATTTACCATGGATCACTTTTGGCACACAACCTAGGGTTTTAATGTCACTATAATGATATAAATTTATGTAAGCTACTATTTTCAATAAATTTGTATAGACTGCTTTCCATACCATTCACTTGATTTACCTCAAGCCACTAAATATCACTTTTTTTCCTCAAGGGTTATATATTATAGTGATTAAAGGGAAAGGAAAATAATATATTTTTTTTGGAGGCACACAAGTGCTACATATTTGGGATAGGAACGTCTAGTGAAAATTTAGATCTGTGTCACAAGAAAAGATTTCTTAAAACCCAATGTGAATGCTCCTCTCTAGTTCTAGATTGATTAATTAGGATTTTTTAAATATTTTAAATGTATTTTAGAATCTTAATCATTTATATATAAAATTAAATATATGCATAATGAAACCTTATAATAGACTAATTTTATTGTAAACAACAATAACCAAAGACTAATGAAGCACTTTGTTTGAGATAAAAAACATAAAACTACAAATAGAAACTTTTCTAAAACAAAATAATTTTTATAGAGAAAATAATTATGATAAAAACTATAATATGTAATTTAAAAAAAAAACTTACAGAGTATGGTTTCTCATAAAAATATATAAATAAATAATAAAGATCATAGTTAGTAGTTTTTATAAAAATACATGCCTTATTTAACTTATCACTTTCTTCTATGATATCAGTGCATATGTAAATTTTACAATAATAAATCCAAGTCATAAGATCATTATGTATGTAGGTTTTTAGTGTATTATGAGATATGTAGTAGGTTTTATTCCCTATTTAGAGGAAATCAAATATGTCTACTAGATCTTATTCATTATGAAAAGAAAATTTGTGTAGTTCTATTCATTAAAGAGATGATCCAACATAGAAATGACATCTTTAGGATTCATCAATAAAACTATTTTTTCATGGTTCAAATTTATACTTCTTTATACAACCTCAATTTTACAGATTCAAACATATCCATTACCTCTTATGAACTCCCCTTGGATAGTAGATAGGACTCACTAGAAAATAAGAAAACTCATTGGGAATATATTAGGATGCAACATAAACCACATACCATAATATATAGGGTAGGAAATGGAATGGTCTCCTCACCTCATATAATATATTTAGTTCCTAACCCCCATTCATGACAATATTTATTTTAAATGTTAATGTCATGATCTTGTCATGCGCTTCATTGATTGAGTTAGTGAGTCACTATATAATAAACTAGCCTCTTATTTCCCTAAATTAAATAGGAATTAATTTATAGCCATAAGTAAGATACTAAAAATGAGTGGACATACAATTATTAAACTCATTGGCTAATATGCTTTCCGCCTTTAAGGAAGTTATTAATAACTAACATTATTTCAAAGCTAGACATGATTTGGGATGGGACATCAAGCACTTGGCCATGAATAACAATGAGTCTATAATGAATGGGCATCACAACCCAACCTATTTATGTTAATAATTGATCTTCATATAGAATAAATTTGCACTCCCATCCATTCCACAAACAATCCATTTCAATCTTATCTTATTTGTGTGTTTGAAAGGTTATGCCATTGTATTTTGTTTTTTTCATTGACTTGCCTAATGGGCAGTGACATGATTTTGAAACATTATATAAATAAACATGGATGAGGTGATCTTCCTCTATGCTTGAGAGTGGCATCTCACTTTTAGGATATGGTTTCTTTCTTCTTTTTTTTAAAAAAAATTATTGTGGCGGGTGGGGGGGGGGCGCTTTGCTGAGTAATTTTAACCATAAATCATAGAAAGGAAATAAAAATGGAAATAAATAAAGTGAAAAATGAAATAAGAGGGAGGTGTATTTGATAAAACCTAAGAAAAACAAACACATACGACTATTTAGATAACTTTTAGGATATGGTTTTTTTTTTTTTTTTTAAATTATTGTGGCGGGTGGGGGGGCACTTTGTTGAGTAATTTTAACCATAAATCATAGAAAGGAAATAAAAATGGAAATAAATAAAGTGAAAAATGAAATAAGAGGGAGGTGTATTTGAGAAAACCTAAGAAAAAAAAACACATAGGACTATTTAGATAACTTTAATTAGACAAAAAAATGGTAAATATTTCCTCTCACATGAAATTAAAATAATAGTAGCAAATATAAAGTGAATAAAAGGTTTCTTGGAAGCACAAAGTCTCTTAAAAAATAAGATTGCATGCATATGGCACAATGTCCATTCACTAAGATTCAAAACATAAAGTTGGGGAAATAAAATCTTCACATACGATGAATAAGATAGATAAGTTTATGGCTTCTATACTTATGAACAAATGTAAATTTCATTTGAAAATAACACTAAAACCCACAAATCCATAAATTGATCTCACCCATTTTCTAGTATTTCATTAACAAATATGAAAAATGACAAAAATAATTACAACTAGCCCTTCTCATAGAGATGAAAGGAATAATAACCCTTTTTCAATCTGGAATTATCTACTTTGTGCATGTTTTTTACCCATAAATGATATTGCAAATTCATCCCTTGAACTAACTCAACCTAGAGCTTCTTTTCCTCTAACTATAGTTTGCCTTTTTTTTTAAAATTATGGGCACTTTAAAAAAATTAAATGCAACTATTAATTTGTATTTAATACAACTAATTAATTTTAAAAATAACTAATTTAACCTTGACTAATAACTCAAAATATTTATAACTTGATTTTGATGTAAAATCAAATTGATGCTAACTCAAAATGATGTCAAATAAAACTAATGTTAAATCATTATGACATCAAACCAAATTAACTTTAAATAAAATTAATGTCAAATACTTATTGATTTTCACATCCACAAGAACCTTTTTAGCATTACCTGATAGCAAAAATAAATGATTTATAATTGGTTTATGATAATATATAAAAATTAATTAATTTTAAAATAAATAATATGATTTAATATTATAAATTCAATTTTATTCCCATGAACATTAGATCCTATCCATGCAAGTGTTCCCGCTATGAGTTTACTTAGAAATGACATATTGATTGAGCATGTTAAGCCTTATCCACTTGGTGATAGAGTATGTGTCTTCATCTTGTGATTTTCCTATAGTTTATTTTTAGAGTGTAATTGGGGGTGTTATCCCAAAGTTCAAGAATGGAAGATGATAATTCCTCTGGTTGTGGGATTGTATTCCCTGGTGGAATGTAAGATAATTTTAAAACTTATTGCTTTGTAGACTAGTAACTTATATGTGTGATTTCAACATTTATATGAAACTCTCCACAATCTCACATTTTTTATTATTTCACATTCAAATGATTCCTTATCCAATCTCTGAAACACACCTTCTATTTGGTTCCTACTATTTCTACTATAAGTTCTGTGTTTTCAATATTGTGTGGATTTCATTAATTTATTTTGTGTAAACCTTTCATGATTAGTAGAAACTTATATTGCATTTCAATTAGGAGATGCATAGAGTATCAATTTTCATTCCTTATCATTTTTGTACACTTGTTCAAGTGTGCTAAAGAATTTATCATCATGTTTATTCAAAATTTCATGTGATTCTGATAGTACCTTGCCTTCAAAGTGTTCAACTCATTAAAAATACTCTATGAGTTTACATGGTGCCTAGTCTCTTTGTCAAGTATCTTTTTCATTTCAATTTATTCATTTTTGAAATAAATTAATGCAAATGTTGTAGATCCCACAACATATAAGCCACATTTTACACCATGTCATATGATGGAAGTAATATAAATTTCATTTCTTTATCCCCAATTTCTTTTCACTTTTTATAGGTATAAAAACTCTTTATTTTTCCTTTTTTTGAAGATATAACATCGATAAAATTATCAATTTTATTTTTGTTATATTATTTTAATAACTTTGATAATAAAATTGGCCAGGTATAGATACACTATAATAAATAGAAGCTACACATTGAAAACTTAGGCTTATTATAGGGGAATACACTCAAACCATCAGTTATGTGTTTGTAAAAATGTCCTTAAACCTAGGACCAAAATACAGATAGGTAGCAGTATAACTTACAAATTTTGTGAACCTTCACTTAATTTTAAATTTGAGGATGTATAATTTTATAAGGATTTTGCAATGTATATGCATCAACAAACTACTTTGAACAATTGAGTGTACTAACACACTTGATTTAAATTAAACACTCTTGCATGGAATTGAAACACTATTGAAAAAAGTAACCATAATTTGATAGAAAGGAAATCATAGGAAAGTAAACACACTTTTCTTGGAAAATAAAATACAAGAAAGTAGATGCTAGAATTACATTGCTAATATAAGTTGGAAGCTTTCCACATGATGTAATTGAAATTATGCACATAAAATTGAAATACACACATGAAATTGAATTTCTATAAAATAAAATAAATAATAAAAATAAATTACACACACATTAGAAATAAAATTCCCACACAACATATATAAACTAACGGATGGGAAAGCATAACACCTAATAATTAAAAGTGGGAATTCCCTTAGTTAGACTTGAGATATAATTACCTTCTCCGTAATATATAATTAAATCAACACAACTTGTATTATTTATATATAAACTATAGTAATAAAGGAATTTCCCTAAAACTTGAACCCTAAACTCTAAACCTCTCGTGGTTAGTAGACACTTATATTTATTTTTAAAAAGGAGATTCATAGAGTCTCAATTTTCATTCCTTCTCATTTTTTACACTTGTTCAAGTGTTCCCAATAATTTATCATCATGTTTATTCAAATTTTCAGCCTTCAAAGTGTTTAATTTGTTAAAAATACTCTATGAGTTTACATGGTGCCTAGTCTCTTTGTTAAGTATCTTTTTCATTTCAATTTAATTCTTTTTGTAATTGTTGAAATAAATTAATGTGGATGTTGTATATCCCACAACACCTAAGCCACATTTTTCACCATGTCATAAAATGGAAGTAATATAAATTTCAGCTCTCCATCCACAATTTATCTTCACTTTTTATAGGTATAAAAACTATCTATTTTGCCTTTTTTGGAAGAGATATCCTTGATACAATTATAGAATTTATTTTCATTATATTTTTTTAAGAAATTTGATAAAAAAAAAGGGGTCATATGAAGATACACTATAATAAATATAAGAAATAAATTGAAATCTTAAGCCTATTGTAAGGGAATACACTCAAACCATTAGTTATGTGTTTGTAAAAATATCCTTCAACCTAGGGCCAAAATCCTAATAGGTAGCAATATAACTTATAAATTGAGTAAATCTTCACTTAATTTTAAACCTAAGGATGTATACTTTTATAAGGAGTATACAATGTATATGCATCAACAAACTAATTTGAATAATTGAGTGTACTAACACATTTGATTTAAATTAAACAATATTGCATTGAATTGAAACATTGTTTCAAAAAGTAAATAGACTTTGCTTGAAAGGAAAGTATAAGAAAGTAAACACACTTTTCTTGGAAATGAAAGTATAAGAAAGTAGATCCTAGAATTTAATTTCTAATCTAATTTGGAAGCTTCCCACATGATGGAATTAAAATTATGCACATAAAATCAAACACACATGAAATTGATTTTTTATAAAAGAAATTAATTATGAAAAGGAAAGTACACACGTTTAGAAATAAAATTCCCACACAACACATTTAAACTAACTAACATATGGGAAACATAACATTGAGTCATTGTAAGTGGTCCCTCCTTTAGTTAGACTAGAGAGTGAATTCCCATCTCCTTAATATAGAATTAAATCAACACAACTTGTGTTATTGATAACCAAACTATGTAATAAAGGAAATGCTACATGCTCATTACAATTTATATTAAAAAGTTTATAGTTTTCTACTATAATTAGCTATTCTTTGGATTCTTGATTCTATATTATCCATACACCCTACAACTATTATTTATATAAATGAGGCATGGGTATTATTAAATGATCCCTAAATCCTTGAATTTATAGCTATAAAATCATTATAAGCTAAAGATATAGAAAATATAAATAAATCTAAAGGTGGTTAATAATAACACTGCCATATACAATCTAAAGGCCAAAAATAATGAGTCCAATGGGAGAAACATGGAGTGACAACTATTTTCCAATTATTATTCATGCTTTTGAAATCTACCTGAGGTGGTTTGGAATGATAATTGAGCTTAATCATTCACAACTAAATAAGAAGTCACCTCTAACCCTTGCTAAGCTAGCATAATTGCTTGTTATATGTGATCAGTGTTTCCATAGTCTATCCAATATATGCTTATGGGTGATATTTCCATGGTGGCTATTGGTGGAAAAAATATAGAACAATATACTTTTGCATTATCTTTGCCATTAGTAATATCAAAAACATTGAAAACCATTAAATCATACTAATAGATCTAGAAATGACATATTAAACCAAATTCAACATTGCATATATTATATTTACATTATAGTTGCATGTATCAACATATTATGAGTTTTATATATATATATATATATATATATATATATATATATATATATATATATATATATATATATTCTAAGGAAGAATAAATGGTAATATGAGGACCATTTTTGGGCTTAATCATACCCCCCAACTTAAACCATTACATGTCACTTAGCAACCAAAGTTAGTTCAGGCAAACCTAAATTAAGCCATAAAATGATCACATTAATTTTTAATTCAAATGGTGTAAAATATCCAATTGTGCTCTTGAAGAGACACCATATTTCTTGTTTCAAATTATTGTATTTCTTGCTCTCTTATTGTTCATTCATTCATACAGTCCGTGTCCAACCAAAAAAGGGAAACCACCAAGTAGGCATCCTATGCATTGAAAAATATTCTACCTTAAGAAATTTATATACCTTTTAGATCTATTATGGGTATATTTTAAGTTATTAATAGAATATGAATCTCATTTATATAAGGAATGAATAATTTTCTTCCATATCTCTCCATAAATATTATAGGCTTCCATAAATATTTTTTTAGACAGAGAGATGAAATGACTTAATACTTTTCTCATGGAATTTTGTACTAAATTTTTATATTGTGGGAATAAATTTAGATGATCCCATTATTTTATGACTAAGTTAGGATAAGAATGTTATGATTTGGGACTTAGGGTGGAAAATTACTCTATTGTGTTGTATATTTATAGCTCCTATTTTATTCTTAGCTCATGCCTTAAATAATAAAAATAGGCTTTAAATTTAATTTCCCATAAAATTACATTGGGATTCCATTTATTATCCATTGTCACCACATAGCCATGTTGGTATAACTCACACAATAAGTTTTTGAAATCAACTGAATAATAGAAATAATATTTGGAAAAAGACAAGGGAGATTCTATGAAGTCCTTTTCTCCAAATATTATCCTCCCTAATTGAAACTATATGAGTTTTTAATTTAGATATAATATTTAAGCCATATAATTTTTCCTATATTATAACTTCACATAAATAACTCATAAATCCTAGGAGTCACTACTTCTAAGCCAAAAATGACTCATTTTTCTTAACTTCTTCCATTTTTAATTTCACTTGATTTCTCAAGGAATTTTTATCGTCTATTAATTGATTCATTTTTCCTTATCTTTCCTCATATATTGAGCACCATTCTACTTTCAAAGTATCAATAATTATTAGGTGATCCTTATTAGAGGTATGCTGTATAGGAGGTTCAGTAGACACTTGATAAATACCTAGCTTAATGTCTTGGGAGCCTTGAACATATTATTATTTATTTATTATAGTATCCTCCATTATTAATGTAGCTACATTATATTCATAATGATTATAGTCATAGGTTCCTCAATTATAATTGTAGATGCTATAAGTTATTATTCTATGAGTGTAGGTGTTGTAGGTGAAGGTCTATTATTGGTTTTAGGCCTTATTTATAACACTTTATCTAACTCTCATTTTTATTTCTTTTCACACTCTTATTAGAGTATCTATCCCATTATCCTTGGCTTATAATTCTTTAAATATTTCTTAAGGGATCAATTTCCTTATAAGTAACTATAAGCTTTTTCATGGGTATCAAGGTCACAGTTTAGAGAGATACCATAATTAGTATGTTGTTCAGGGGTATTTTCTTTACCCTTCTCTTAACTAACCTCAAATATAGGTTTATGTACTATTTAATGTGTTATTATTTATTCTTCCTCCTCTATGGGCATAGACTCTTATTTTAGATGTGTAATGTCTTACTAGTCCCATATCCAAATTCTTCATAATCTTCTTGATCTAATTCTTCTTATCCTTCATTTTTAGTTTCTTCCCATTTTGAGTTGTCTTCCACATTTGAAATACCAATAATCACAACTTTTGAGGATGGTTGACTACTATTATCCCTTATTTCCCTTAATTATGATAGTTCCTTTAGTTATTGCTCAAGGAAGCCTTAAAAATATTGTCTCTTATGAGGTGTTAAATATGAAGGTGCATAGGATGAAGGTGAAAATATTATCTAAGTTTATTGGATAAGAGCTATAAATATAAATTTTCCTACATTAAAAAACCTTGCCTTGATGACTACTACTATGTTTATTTTTGTTCACCTCTCCCCTATTACTAAAAACCTAGTTACTTCTTCCACTAGTTATTCTATCATGACCATTTTTAAACCCTTTGCGTTGGAAACATCATCATGAAATTTTTTATAAAAATACCCTATAAATTTATAAATAAAACCAATTAAAACTCACTATCAACATCATATGCCCCAATTTTAAAAATATTTATACAATTTGAGGGTTCTTTCTTAAGACTATATGGTCATATAGCTCCACTTTCTCCCATTCTATTTTTATTTCTTCTCTTAGCAACTTAGTGTTCCATTTTTCTTATAGATATATTGTGTTCCGATTTTAGTATTTAGAATGACAATGACTGTGGAGAGTAAAGGATAAAATAACAATGATAATGATGGAATGATAGTTTAATCAGCCATTTCTTGTTTTAGATTTTTATGGTTGATTGATTTTATTCTAATCAATTATTTCCATCATATATTCTCACTTTTTACATGTGAATATTATTAATTTATTTCCCCTAAATTTATTTTTTTGGTGTGGAATTCCAAATAAATGAGTGAATTGGATCTCCTTAATCCCCCAACTAGAATGTGACAATTGTCCTCAAGTGAAGTGGGGAATCAACTTTTGGGTTAAGATGTGATGTATGTAGTCATTTGAGATATGACAATCATACGTGTTAAAAATTAATTATAAAGGACCATAGTATGATGTCATGGTGTTGGGTTTGACCAAGAAGTATGATGTAAAATCATGACATGGAAGTGGAGTTGGGTGTAATAGAACTAAAATTTTAACATTATAGATAGCTTTATTTAAAGTGGCATAAATATAAATATGCTAAATAACCAATATTATTATTTATTTTTAATCATTAGTTTACCAATTTCTTCAATGTTAAAGGATTGTATAAATACATGAGGATGGAATGGCACCATGGAATCAATCAAGTAATGATGGTGGAATTCAACTTGGATAATTGGTATGTAATGATGTAAAATAGTTTAGATCCAATGAAAAATTAGTTATGGTAAGTTTCTTTCCTTTGGAAAAATAAGAAGTATTTTAATTTTCACAATAAATTTTTATATATTTTTTTGTAAAAATGTTTAACTAATTATGAAACAATGAATATCTAATTTATGGGGTAACCATTTCTCTAAATTATTGAAAAAAATGAGTTTATTGGGTGTCCACAAAGCGAACAAGGCCAATAATGAGTGCATGTGGAAAGGAAGAAAAAAAAAAGAAAATTGGTTGTAATGGATACATGCTCCAAGATGAAGGTGGTTGCCATGAAATTAATATAGGTAATAATGGCTATAGGTTTAGATTTAGGACTTACAACTACTATTCTAAAATAGTGATTAACCATAATACTTTTTAGTGAAAACTAAGATCTACATACCAAAACTAAATAGGGGCATCTTGTAGTAGGTTAGGTTGGAGCCAAAATAAAAAAATGAAGAACAGAGAGCTATACTTCTTGAGATTGCACTTGTAGTGATGACCAATATGTTACAGGTCAGAACTAATAATAATGTAAGGCTACTCATAGAATTGGTAGGAAAACTTATATCTTATTTACAATAAATATAATGACTTCATGTAATTGAAAAGTAGTATTTGTATAACAACTTTAAGAGAAAATTAGATTGAATTATTGATTAATATATTAGACTTATAAGTGGTTAGCAAGCTCATTTTCTACTTAAGATGATCCTTATTCATCCTTTGATCAACTAACATTCTAATTTTTTTATCAATATCACCAATAATTCTTGAGGGTTTTCATTATTTTCAAAAATTTACTAATGATGACATCATGAATATTCTAATAGAGTTTGTATTTTAACTTCAATAGCCTTTAGACCAACCCTTAATTAAAGTGTGTGATAAATTATTCCTTTTTTTTGTTTTTCTTGTACAATTTGAGATCTTAACCATTGACTACCATTATGAACCTTGTTGGGTTAATAGTGCACAATCTTATTGGACCAAGCCATCTTGTTTGTAACTTTCCCTTATGATCATTATACTTTGAGTCAAAAAATAGGGCCCAATATTTAGTTTGAAACATTCATGTCTTGATGAAATTTTCATGCCACATGACTCATTATTATTGGATAACTTTATATTATGAATATCTTCTTGAAAAATCTCATCTAATGAATTGAGTTGATTGATGCATTAATTTTGAGATATGTCAATTCTACGCCAAGTTTTGATGTTGTCTCAAGATTTTTAATTTCAAACATTATGGGGAGTACAACCTTCTCACCATAAAAAGAAATCCTTAGGAGTGAACCCTATGGTAATCTTGCATGTAGTTTTATATTCCCAAATAGCCTCCATAAGGTGAGATGCCCAATACCAATAGTATAATGCTATTGTTTTGGTTAAAATATTTTCCAATAATTTATTTTTTTATGTTTACTTAGCCATTAGACTATGTTGATATGGTTTTGACATCTTATGGTGTAATTCATGCCCATGAATAGGGGTTTTAATTAAATCTAATGTGAATTAAGGCCCTTGATAAGTAAAAAATTTTATTAAGATTTTGTATTGTATAAAATCTCTTCATAAATTTTTTTATTAACCTTCTCATCTCTTTCATGTGTGAGTGCCTTTACCTCCACTCATTGGTGAGATAGTTTATACAAACAAAGATGTATTCACTCTAACTAGATGGAGGATATGACCAACAAAGTCTAACCCCCAATTTTAAAATTATTTTATGTTTTAGATTAAGGTAAAAATAGGTTTTGAAGGGGCCCCGAAACCCTATACATTAGAAGAGAGATAAACCTTAAGCACAACCAGGTTACAAAATAGCCTGGAACTGGCAAAAGTAAGACCAGATTAACCAGGAATCTGAAAACAACAGTCAAGAGCTGGACAAACTATTAATATTTTTTTTACAAGATCGAAGTTTCATATCTAGAGGGGGGACCAAAGGCTTAGAATTCTTCCTCTTAACTACTGTCCAACCATCCTCTACCTTAGCTGCCTCAGTAATCCAGTCCTCAGAAGGCCATGATCCATGAAGTCCTGGGGGCATCGATGCCTCAGCAAAATCCTTTCAAGAACCAGCCAACATCCGGCTCCTAGGAGAATCCTTCAAAACAGGTGGAGGGACCACCACCTCCTCAATAATCGGTTCAGGGAGATCACATAATCCAATCTCCACAGTACCTTCAATAGGATCTGTCTCCAGCAGAGTCTCTCGATCCATCGATTTAGAATGGATACTCTTTTCATTCTCATTCTCTAAATCAGTCAAATCTTTCTCGGGTTGTTTAGCAAAATAATGTTCATGATCAGCTTCAGGCCACCAAGAAGGTGATCTTCTGGATTTGGATTTCCCTGCAGTACACCAGGATACAACGTGCCCCGTCAGGTGACATTTTTTGCATCAAAAAGGTAAACCTTCAAAATCTAACATTTGCGTCCAAGAACCCCTAGGGTAGTCTAGACAAATCACCTCAGGAAGGCCCTTAGAAACATCCACCTCAACCATTAGGCGTGCATAGGTCGAATGGTAAAACTTCTTAGTTTCTTCATCCTCAAATAAAAACTCCCCTATAGCATTTTCGATGGTTTTAAACACGGATTCATGCCATAGATGTATTGGTAAATTAGGGAGCTGAACCCAGACAAGGATCTTGTTAAAGGTTTTCGTGAGAGGATTGAAATCCATATGCCACTGTTTGGCCATAAGAGGGTATTTACCCTGCCATAAAAAATTACTGTTGGACACAATAGTCCTCCTGTCCTTAGAGTTTTAGAATAAAGCTAAAAAAAATCTTTCCCCATTCACAGGTGGAGTCCCTTTTGTAGCATAAGCCGCGGCCACACCAGCCGCCGGATCAACGTCTACCTGGTTCAGGATTTGCGTTCACGCTCGCGTACACGCGCACTCGGTATTCAAATTCTCCATCTTTAGGAATCCATCCAAGATTGAGAGCTCACCTTGTTGTAATTAAAAATTATTTTAAGTTAATTTAGAGTTGAAGAGGCATATCATCTATGTGTGTGGGTTTACCCATACATTGACATCTATCCCACCATATATTATATTCACTTATATTTATCTGCATAATATGTCAATAATATCTAGTTGTTATATTACTAATGTTAGTTATCTATACTACTAAATTCCCCTAGAAGGTTCACATGATAACAAAGAATATCAAATACCTCATCTTCTCTCACACACTAGTGCATGATCAAATCAAGCCTAACATGGAAGAGATAAACTAAAATACAAGAAAGTGGACTATTATAGCTAACCAAACTACATATTTTCATTGGTGAAAAATGTTGTAGAAGTTTACCTATAGCCAAATAGTTAGCAATACCTAAAAACTAAGGTGTTTTCATTAAAAAAAATAGTTATGTGGAAAAGTATCATCAACTTGTGGAGTTTGGGAATTAGATGTTAGATGAGAAAGCAAATATATCCTTTTTAGGTTTATCTATAATAGTAATGTCAAATTACTGGATTATAAATAACCATTTAAGAATTTGAGCATATGTTACTAATTTAATCATTAAATATTTAATTTTAAAATGATTATTGTGTATGAAATGAGATAATGAGTGATATAATGTTGAAATTTATTGATAGCATATACTAAAATAAGAAATTATTTTTCTATTACCTTTTGGTTGAGCTCTAGAACTAAAATATTTTTATTGATAAAATATATATTTTAGTTCAACTAACCATCCTTTTGAATAAGGTCAGCTCTAAGTGTTATATTAGATGCATTAATGTGGATATGGAAAGGCAACTTACAATTTAGTCCTCTTAACATAGGTGTTGATACGTGGATGTATTTAAAATCTTTAAAATCATGTTGGCATTTATTATTATAATAAAATTCAAAATATTTAGTTAGAAGAACAAACAAAGAAGCAAAAATTTTATTGAAAACTTTGATAAAGTGTCTATAATAACCAATGTGTCCAAAAAACATTCTAACATATTTTTGAGTATGTGGTGTGGGAAAGTTTTAAAAAACTTTTGTCTTTTCTAGATCCACCTCCATCCCTTAGGGTCAAATGTGATTTCCTCATAAAATGCCTTATGCCATGAGAATATAACATTTATCGTGGCTTAATGAGAGGTTATGATATTGGCAATATTGAATAATTTTTTACAAATTATCGATTGCTTCTTTGTAGGTGTTCCTATAAATGGTAAATTCATCCTTGTAGACATCCACCTAGTCATGGGAGTGATAAAACTATATGCTCAAAACAACCCAATAAAAGGTGTCTAGAGAATTACACATTTCAATGGAAATGACATGATATGCATATGTTCCCTAGGGGCATGTAAATATTATTTTATCTTTATTTTCTAATGCAATTCTAATCTAAAATCCATACATAAAATAAAATTCATTTATTTCCATAAAGAGTGTCAATGACCTGGTCTATAAATATTAAAGTAAGTGATATTTTGTGGTGGCAATGTTAAGTTCTTTGTAATTCACACAAATATTCTAATTTGGACCTTTTTTACATACAATGACTAGTGCAGAAACCCACTATTAGAAATGGGGTAGATAAATCCTGGATTGAGATTTTTTTAGAATTTGGTTTCAAAAATTTATTTGATATCAATAGTCATTGCCTTTAAGTTGTGCATATGGGTTTTCACTCATCTTTGATATAAATATGGTTGTTGAACATTTTGAATGTATACCTCTCATATCAAGATAGTCCCATTCGAAGGTATTCTTCTACCTTTAGAACATGGAAACTAATTCATCTTATTTCTAAGGTGCTAGTTGATTTATTATGTTTAGAGGCCAACCACATAATATTTCAACTAATTTCTAAAGTAAGTCCATATACTTAAAAGCACCCAAAATATTAAGTAGGTTACACTCATTTAGTAAGAGTTAGTTAAAATTAAGGATTTCATCATTAGGATCCTCACACTCATTTGTAAATATATGTTTAAGGAAACACTCATTGTATAGAATGAAATTATTTACAATTTTATCCTTAAGATATAGATTTTATACAAAATTTTAAATTTTTGTATCCTCGTCTAGTATTTTTAATGACAATATTTATTCAATTATTAGGATATGTTTGATGGTGCTTGGTAATTTTAATCCATTTCTAGCCAAAGGAGCTGTTATGTTTCTAATGAGAGATAGGTAGCAGGGTATAGTAATAATTTCTTATTATTACTCCCATTAGAGATGACCATGTTTCCCTATGAGTGAATGATATATCCATCCATGGTTATTGGCTAAGGCCTTCCCAAGATGAGAGGATACCCCCAAACTAACCTTTAGTTACAAGACCATAAATCTAGTTGGATATTCCCATGAATCTACAAATATAACAAGGTATTCAATCACCCCTTCAAGTTTCATAGTAGATATGTCTATCATTTGAATGAAAATTAGGTTTGGGTGAAGGATATGTAGCTTATTTTTCTTCATGGTCTCCTTATTTGTAACATTAATGGCTACTCCTAATCAATTAGAGTGTTTTAAATGGGGGTCCCTACAAATGAAATTATACTCCTAGGCTACCATGATCAAAATATTTGGGGAGAAAAATATTCTTCCAACATAATATCATCCAAATGTCCAACACCGTAAACAATTTTGATGATATTTATTCTTCTGATTATTTTTGTATGCAAATTTCCTAGACTGCATTGATGTTGATGGGCACATCTTGAATTGCTTGAAATATAGGTATACAAACATAAACATTTTTTAGATCATCCACAAAGTTAAATTTTTATTGGCATTTCATCTTTTTACTAGTCATACATTTAGGAAAAGGAGAATTTGTTGTTACAACTAGACTATTTGTGGTATTAATTTAGGGTTAGGTTCATTATTCAAAGGTGGGAGTGGGTCAGTTGTGTGTTTAAGAACCTCCTCGAGGGGTTAATATTTTGGATAACCTTCCCTAATAAAATTTGAATACCATTAAAATCTATTTTATATTTAGGATATGTCATTATGTCATTATTATATACCAACTAAATTGATTTATTTTTGGCATTGGTTTTAGATAAGGTAGGTTGTGGTGATGGACAAGGAGGTTCTTGGTTTTTTGTTTTAGGAATTAAAGGTGGTTGTTGTGATAAACTAGAGTTTTTATTAGTCCAAAGTGGATTTCCCCTTCATTATTGTTTTCATGGGTTTAGAAATTATTTACATTGCATATTTTGAGGTTGTGGTTGCCACATTTAGCCTTTTAACCATTGCTAGTTGGCATAAGATTAGGAATTTAGTTATGATAAATTCATATTTTGGGATGGTATTTTAATCATTAGGTTATAAGGAATTAGTCCATACTAGTTCTTAGGATCATATACAAATTTTGAATTGAAAAAATATAGGTTAAGATGGCATACCTGAAATTTATGGTCTTTGTGACCATGGTTTTCATTGTGACACATGAAAGACCCAATATCAATATCCTCTAATTCCATGAATTTAAATTCTTACTTGTATATATTAGCTATACTTTCCACCTTTTCATAATCATTTTGACATCTAAATTATACTTTCTTCCTATGGTAATTAGGGAAATATATTTTTAAGAATTTTTCTTATTTTTATTATTTTCTTTGTATGTACAATGTAGCTAACTTTGTATCCATGTGATTGATGATATCTTGCTTCATGTCATGAATTTATTCCTAATTTACACATGTGATACCCCATTGGTATATTTTGATTATGACTATATAAATATATTATGATGGATCTTCTTCATCATAGATCTCAAATAATTTTGCACAATTAGATGATTTATTCCAATGATATTTAGGACACATCTTGTTCACTGATAATATCTAAAGCTTCAAGGACTTATTAAAATATACCTCTTATAAATAACATTTTAAGAGATTCCTAGTCTATCTTTTTATGTTTAAAACTTTACAAAATAAAATAAAATATTTACAGGTAATCCTTTGGTGGTTGATATTCCTTTTTTGACACTTTTAAAATGTCATCTCCCCTCACATCTTTTCCTTTGAAATAATATTGGTATTTGGAAATAAATTTTTAATTCTTATTCTCCAAGTAGAAACCACATATTTTCTCAATCCCATGAACCAACATAGGGCACCATCTTTGAGAGTGGCTGGAAATAATTTTAGTCATTGAGCATCTTAATTATAGTAATAACTATAACATAAGACATTAAACTCAAAAATAAATATATCTAGATCTTCATGTGCCATCCATCCATACAAAGTTAGTAAAGGTAGATGGAAGGATATTATTCATAGGTGTAACACCAAATAGGGTGGGAATGGTAAATTTTAAAATGGTAGGATCATTGATACAGTTATCTTTTTGAATATCTCTCATGATGTTATGAACTACTTGTGTACTAGATGCCTTTATAACCCACTTCTCAAATTCTCTATCATTTCTTTCAAACCAAGGTGAGTAATGGATTATAGTATTGGTTATTTATTACAATAAATTATATCTTTTGGTTGGGGGTTATGGAGGGAATTATATTATAAATTCAATGAATATGCCATCTTACTCTATTCATTTAGTTGGTACTATTGGTCTAAATTTTTTTGAGGGGATAGTTGAGATTGATATTAAATTTTTTAGATAATTTTTGGTGAGGGTGGGAGGGGATGAACTCAAAAATCCTACGTATCTCATGAAAAATTAACATTCTTTGGAATGGTATTAGAATATATTTCTTAGGAGTGTGTAGATCCTCTTGTTCTTTGGATTTACATTACTCTAATAATTATACCAAAAACTATTTAGATACATTATATTTTAATAAAAATTCATGGGATTGGTGTTAAATAGATATGGGTGTCCTACTTGCAGTGGCTATAGGTGGTTACCTAGATTCTATTTCTATTACAAGGTTCAAACTCCTAGGTAGGAATCTATCCAAGTGATCTCTCCCAAGTTGCATGCCACTAACCAAACTTCATTTTTAAATTATTCTTCCATGTCCTACACATGGTTAATAAGATGGATATTTTTAATTTTTGATTACTACTTGTACAACAATGAAATTTGATTTAATTTTTGAAATATAACTCAATTAATATATATATATATATATATATATATATATATATATATATATATATATATATACTTTGACAACCTTCCCTGATAGATCAACCAAAACTCTAGGGCACATAATTAAACCGTTAGTTACATGCTTGATAAAATATCCTTCAACCTAGGGTGAGAACCAAAATAAGTAATATTATAAATTATAAATGGTATGAACCTTTACTTAATTATCAACCTATGTATATATACTATTGTAATGAATTTACAAAGTATATATAAAACTAAACTACTTTAAACAACTGAGTGGACTAACACAAAATAAACACTCTTACATGGAATTGAAACACTCTTAAAAAAATTAAAAACACTTTTTTTGGGAAGTAAAGTACATGAAACTAAATTTCAGAATTGAAATGCTAATATAATTTATAATCCTCCCACACAATGGAATTGAAATTAGGCACACAATTTAAATACACACATGAAAATAATTTTCCATAAATGAAATTAACTATGAAATGGAAATCGCACACCCACACTTGTATAAATGAAATGTAAATGAAATACTCACTAAACATAAATAAAATAACTAACATATGGGAAAATAGACAACTGAATCCTTATGAGTGGGCTTCACCTTAGTTGAAATAGAGCTTGAATTGCCTCCTCCTTAAGACAAAGTTAAATTAGAGAACTAATATTATTGATAACCTATCTATAGAAATAAATAATTCAATATAATATTTTTCAAATTAAGATTAAAAATATTATAACGTTATTCTCTAATTATCTATTATACAAATTCTCAATTCCAGATTATTTCTATAGCCTATAGCTCTTTTTTATATAAAGGAAGTAGGGACATTATTAAAATATCCCAAAATATTAGAAGTTTCAACTATAATATCATTTCAATATAAATACAATAAAATAAAATAAATATAAAGGTGTTTAAGGATATAACTACCATATGTAATGTGAAGACAACCAATAGTTGGTCTAATGGGAGCAACATGGAGTTACAATAGTTTTATAGCTGAAAACATTATTATTCATGATTTTTAAATCCACCTGATATAGTTGGGAATAATATTTGAGATTAACCATTGACAACTAATTAGGAAGTCACCTATAGTTGTCACTAGGTCAGTGATTCCATAGTCTTGCCAACAAATGGATATGGGTGATCTTGTAATGGTGGCTATAGGTGAAAAAATAGGACAATATAGTTTTACATTATCTTCACCATTAATAATATAAAAAAACATTTAAACCCATTAAATAATAATATTATATCTAGAAATAACATATTAAAACAAAGTCAACATTGCATATATAATTTACATTATATATTCATGTATCGACTTATTATGAGTTTAGGGAATAGTAACATGGGGAAAAAGAGTAATCAAAGGAAGACTAAATGGTAAGATGAGGACTATTTTTGGGCCTCATCAACTACCATATTCATGTGTTAACTGTGAGGGCTAGATGCATGAAAGGAATTTTTTTATTAGAGATTCCCCCAAGTCAACCCTTGACATACATGGCTAGTTTTGTTGATTATTTATCAAGAGGATTTTATGTCTTATTTACATGCACTACTACTAAAACTTAATTCTTCAATGTTTTCCTTATCATCTATAATACCAACAAGAAATATCCCTTGTCATTGTGTAAAATGTTATTATTATTTCTTTTCCCTTTAGATATATAAAATTTATAAGATTGGCCAAAAATAAATAGGTTATAAGGAGAAGTTTAGTATTATCCAAGACCTCCCATGTTATCACCTATATTGTGAACATCTTTGTTCCCTTTTGAATCCATAACCAATGTAATAGTTGTGAGTGCATATAATCCTTTATTCTTGATAACACTAATTGGAGACCCTAATTTTTGTTGTATATAGATTATAGAGTTTCAGATTCATTGTAGGTGAAAGTACACATTTG
Source organism: Torreya grandis (assembly GCA_037957365.1). NCBI lineage: Eukaryota > Viridiplantae > Streptophyta > Pinopsida > Cupressales > Taxaceae > Torreya > Torreya grandis. Next base: position 24,361 of record JARHVA010007669.1, read on the forward strand.
TTTCTAATAACATCATATTATTCATGCTACCATTTGAGTGTTGTTTGTTAATGTGATTAAAATTTTATTTTTTCCTTTTGATTAATTTTTCTTGCCTTATTTCTAAAAAATTTTGTGCTTTCATCTTTGGATTTAGATCAAAATATACCCATGCCTACAAAAAGCACAACAAAAGGAAAAATCACACTTTTATAAATCTAACCATAAATAATGTTTGATGCCATTTCTTTAATTTCAAATATATAAATGTCATTGCCTATTACAGTTTATTTTTTATTGACTTGAATTAAACATAACATGGTCAGGGTACGTTTCAAAGTGATTCAATAGTTCAAAGAGTTTAAAAGCATTTGTGCAAAATCTATTTTTTGCATAATCTACAGTCTTCACATTCCATGACACCACATATAATTGAGTGTTTTTAAAAATAGTTCATAAGCTTCTATGTGATTCCAAAATTTTCATACATGTCTATCAAGGCATCCAAAAATATAAACTTTGAAATTTAAACTTTGAATTTTCTTTGATGAATATCCATACCCAATTCTAAATATCCCATTTTGGCATGGGATAAGAAGATGTTTGATAATTTTGTAGCATTTGGATTTACACTTTAAGATTGTATTTGATTAAAAGGTCCAAATATTGTCTTAATAAATCCATTTTGTGTATATCTAACAATAATTATGTCCAAGAGACCACATTTTTGCATTATGCATTTCTTCAAACCACCTATGTATATTTTTTATGCTTATACATTTTTGATGTTGATGTTTTTTCTTTTATATGTTGATTTTCTTACCATGTTGTTTTATCTGCAAAGATTTACACTTGAAAATGAAAATCCTTTCAAGTTTTATTATATTGATTAAAGTTAGTTATATGTTCATAATTTCATTAAATGTAAGCTCCACTCTACATTAGATTTAAATTTATCCTCTTGTATTAATTTTAATCCAAGAAACAACATATAATTAAGGAATTATTAAAAATTTGGTCATTGATTACTAATTCTATTTTACCATCAACGTCATAGAGAATACACCATCCTAGTCATTCATGAAATATTTAATTATGAGACCTTTAACTATTTTATCTCTAATAATATGAATAGAACCACTAGTGTTTGGTAGGGTGGTACACAAGGTACTTAAACAAATAACTAGAAGGTTAGAGGGCTCAATGATTCTATAGGCTATAGGAGATCTATAGTGTCTATCCAATTTACCATCTTGAAAAAATCTATTGATAGACTTGTAAACTAGGTTAGGGCTAGCATGATCAAGCACATAAATGATGCAAGTATCTCTAGTAGATCTGACCATAATAAAGCAAGTAGCTAAGACTAGAAAACTATTTGCATGCAAATTGGAAAAATAATAATGTAAAATAAAGAGAGCTAAAAATAAATATGTAAACTTATAAGTAAAGGCACATATAGGCCAAATTAAATATGTTTTAAGTAATAGAGACATTTTAAATCAAGGGTTCAATATCAATCCTATTCTAATTTTGAGTTATCTCTTTACTTTCAACACTATTGTTCTCTAATAATGCAATTTTCTAGTTGAGCAAAAGAGTGGATTATTTATACAACTTGTATATTTTGTTTTGAGAATGTATGATCCTACTATGTAATGAGAAACATTTCCAATTCAATAATAATATATAATGGGATATATTTCAAGAAATGAATATATTTTTAACCACATACAAATGCGAAAAACTTTAAAAACTATCGATAATGCCCTAAACAAACTAAATAACTAAAACATTCAAAACCTAACTTATTTAATACTATAAATAAATAAATAAGAATTACACTTTGTAAAGCAAAGTGCCCTCATATGAAAATCAAAATAAGTGTGCAAACTTTTAACCAACTAATTATTAAAGCTAGGAAGCAAGAGAGGAAGAGAATCAGGTTGTGTGTGAGCTGAGTCTAGACCAAGAGCCAAAATTTGTGGAAGAGGTAAAGGAAAATCTATTAATATATGAGATATACAATTCAAGGAGCACAAGAACAATTTAAATGGAGTATTTAGTGATCAAGGAGTAACCAAAAAGCTTCAGTAACACTATAGAGAGTAATGTGAATCACCAAGATAAGTTGTAGTATAATAAGGCATCCCATGTCACAATAAAATCTAAGTGTGCTAAGAAAGAACCAAGAGAGATTCAAGAAGGCAACCAAGCTTTGAGTGTGATGATCAATTTGGAAGATCAAAGTAAAAATTTAGGAGAGAGTGAAGAGAGAGGCTCAAATGAATGAGAAAAAGGCATATATCTCAACCCTAATCTACCAAAAGACCAAAAACTAGCCATTTTGGCCCAAACTAGGACCTTTTTTGCACATTATACCTAGGCCATGAATTTTTTGAAGGAAAATTGTGACATATGCTACATGTTTCCTCCATATGTTGTGGCCTAGGTCAAAAGGTCACCTATGGTGGTCAACAAGTCTCTAAAGGAACCTAAGAGGTGCCTAAAGAGCCTATCTGGCACACAAAAGTCTAAAATGTGCTAAGGATGTGTATGGGATGAAATTATGATGTGAAAAATACCAACGTGAGTGTAAAATGACTCAAAGTGAGATAATTAGGGTTGGTAGTCTACACATGAGCCAATGTGTAATCATAATGAGATTAGGGTCATAGGAAGTATAATTATACTATCATGATTCAAGTTTATACTAGAATTGATCTATAATATCTATTGGGTAGCTACATCTAGTCATAAATTCCCTCCCCTGATGGCCTCCACTTTACATCTAGACAAGAGCAAGGATGAGGGTGACACCCTTTAGTTATATAGGGAGAGGGATGATGGAAGCATGAACTATATGTGGGGGTCTATATGTTATATATATATATATATATATATATATATATATATATATATTTATATATATATATATTTATATATATATATATATAGAGAGAGAGAGAGATAGAGAGAGAGAATAATCAACACCTTAGACTATATATAATAATATTACACAAGTCTAGTTGGAAAAATATATATTCATCCAAAAATCTATTTTGGGGCTCTATTGTTAGGGATTTGTTCCAATGATGAGAAGAGAGAAAGTGATCTAGAATCTGATCTCTCTTGACTAAACATAAACCTTATTTATTTGTATAGGCATTAGATTGACTAGGAGAAGATAGAATACATATATAAAATTATGTAGTATATATATGGGGGTATAAATTAACTGAATCACCCATAAAATAGATAGTCAAGTAACATGATCAATGAATCTCAGACTTGGTAGTTCTATATGGTCTTATGCACATGGGGTCTAAAGTGAACCATTATTACTCTACTCTACATTATCCTCTTCAAGGATAGATTGACAAGATGAATGACATCATACCCTATGGCTTAGGTCAATCTCAGGTATGGATCGGGTATGGCTTTGGTCAATCTTAGGTTACTAGTCTATCTCAGGATTAGGTATGACTCAGGGAAGATAAGCTTTGGTATGATAGAGATAGACATATTAGTCTATCTTGAGTAATATAGGCTCGGGTTACTAGTATATTTTAGTTTACTATTCTATATTGAGTAAGATAGCATGGTGGATCAAACTTCATTCAATATAAGGAAACCTTGAATTACTAGTCTATCTCGAGAAAAATAGGCTTAGGGAAGATAAGAAAGGGTTACTAGTCTCCTTGTACCTATCCAAAAAATACTCTACCTTTATCTCTAGATGGTAGATATCACTTTTTTTTATGGCTTAATGGCATTAATTACCATTACATACCCATAAATGGAGATATACAAATTCTTATGAATTACCTACATGATATAATTAGAAATATAAATTTTATACCCCCTCCCCCAGTTAGTGTTGGCCCCTATATATACATGGGGGACCTATCCATGTATATATCCCTAGATTGACAAAGATATATGGTTATGCTAGACCTCTATATCATATAATAGAGATGGATTATGTCAGGTTCACCCCAAAAATAAAGGATCATCGAGTTCATGCTTCATGTTATGTAGAAGCACATAAATGTAATTAATAAAGTGATTATGTGAAGTAAACCTTATACTAGGTTATGTATTGGTGATATTTTGGATTAAAATGAAGACACTCATGGTTTAATATCTCCTGCAAATTCAATTTATTTGATAAACAAAAATCACAACCTTATCTTTTTAATATTTTAAGCGTTGTCTCTTCTCTCTCTGCCATGTGTAGTTGGGTAGCCTATATTTGATCTTCCCTAGAAACCAACATATATTGGGGTGGTATTGGTGTAATTCCATCCAATATATTTTTCAATTAAATTGAGTGAGATATGAAACACTTTCAATTCCCCCTACCTAATGTATGTCTATTTTCATATTATTATTGGCATAATAAAATCCCTTTCAAGAATGCCTTTGTCAACACAAACATATTTATCCCCACCCAAACTACAATATATGAAATTATAGTCATGATTAACATATATTTTGATTATAAATGAGGTTCCATGGGATCCAAGACACTATTAAAGAGGACATGTGATATAACTTTTCTTGGCTTGTTGTTGAATAAGATTCATTTGATTTTAAAATGCACCCAAACCAATGGTTGTATTTGTTAGGGTGTGGAGCTAAAAGCTTCACCAAGGAGCATACTTTATCAATTTTGGGTCTACACAGACACCGGCATCGGTTAGGAGCGACCGACGTCGGCTAGGTGCAATTGCAGAGGCACCGGCGTTGGCAGTAGGTCGGCCGACGACGATCACAGGCAAGCAGTAAGAACCGACGTCAGTTACCTGTGCATCCAGGAAGCTATTTTCGAGGATAGAAGCGAGTGTTTGCATGATGAGTTTAAGTTGTAGTCTTAAGCTCGCGTCTCTATTATTAGTAATACTATTTTTAGAGCCCTTGTTCAAGAGGCTTAACTGCTTGTTGTAAGTGCATGCTCAAGTCTCCTAATTATATATGTAGAATCAGATCTTCCTAGCTTATTGTAGTTATTTTGAATTATTGTAGAATTGGTATGTTGAAGAACAGTACAGAATTGAATCAATCCAGGTTTGTTGGAGTTGATTGTTCTTGAGAGAGAGAGCTCTTGAGGAATAGAGATCTAGTGAGAGATCTATACATCTAGGAGAGGTGTGGAAGAAAGAAGTTTCTTCAATTGTATTCCTTTTGTAAAGAGTTTGTTAATACAAGTTTTCAGTGTGGTTTCTTGTATCTCGTGTTCTTGATGTTTATCATTCTAGTTACTTGTCTATCTAATTTATTTCCGCGTTTATTGCTTTCACAAGTGTAATCTATTGTTGGTTGATCCCCAACAAGTGGTATTAGAGCCTTGGTTGCAGGTTCAAGAGCTGATACCAACAAGTGGTATCAGAGCTCAGGTTCACTAACAGGTGGTTCAAATCTGTATAGTGCATATTGATTACAGGTTCTCACAGGGGTTTCTGCAGGGATTTCTATTTGAGTGGGAGAAGCAATGGCAAATGAAAGTAAACTGAGAATGGAAAAGTTCAATGGCAAAAATTACCAACATTGGAGAATGCAGATAGAGGATTATCTGTATCAGAAAGATCTCTACTTACCGTTAGGTGGGGTTGCAAAGAAGCCCAAAGACATGGAGGATGAAGAATGGGAAGTTCTTGATAGAAAGGCTCTGGGTTCTATAAGACTGAGTCTAGCATCCACTGTGATATCTAATTTATCACAGGCAAAGTCTACGGTAGAGTTGATGACTACGTTAGAAAATTTGTATGAAAAACCCTCAGCTTCTAATAAGGTATATCTTATGAAGCAGTTATTTAATTTGCATATGAATGAAGGTGGATCTGTTTCTACTCATCTAAATGATTTCAATGGAATTGTGAATCAGTTAAGTTCAGTCAATATAGTGTTTGATGATGAAATAAAAGCTCTTTTAATATTATGTTCTCTGCCTGAAAGCTGGCATGGCTTAGTAATGGTAGTAAGTAATACTGCATCTGCATCAAATATTTTGAAAGTAGAGGATGTTGTTAGTGTTATCTTGAATGAGGAAATTCGTAGGAAAAGCACAGAAGAGACATCTGGGAATGCTTTAAGTTTTGAGAGCAGGGGGAGGTAGAAAGAGAAGAGCAAGAAAGGCAGATCAAGATCCAAATCTAAGGGGAAAGGCAGATCTAAATCCAGAAATAGCAGAAGGCCACAATGCTGGAATTGTGGAAAGATGGGGCACATAAGCAGAGATTGTTGGTCAAAGCCTAAGGAGGACAATCAGCATGAAGGAAAGGAAGAAGCCAAGGTTGCAGGTATTGCACAAGATGCTTTAATTTTCTCTCTGCATAATAATATAGAATCTTGGGTGTTAGATTCTGGTGCATCTTTTCATGCTACCCCTAACAGGGAATATTTTAGTGACTATATCCATGGAGATTTTGGAATAGTGTATCTAGGGGATGATGAGCCCTGTAAAATAATTGGCAAAGGTAAAGTGCAGCTGAAGATGCAGAATAGAAACACATGGGTGTTGAGAGATGTGATGCATGTTCCTAGCTTGAAGAGAAATTTAATTTCTGCAAGAAAGTTAGGGGATGAGGGTTGTACAGTAACTCTCATAGCAGAATCTTGGAAGGTGACCAAGGGTGCACTTGTTATGGCCAGAGGTAAGAGAGAAGGTACTCTCTATTTGTGTAATTGTGTTACTAACAAATCTCCTTCTATATTATCTACTTCAGATGTGGATGCTAAACTGTGGCACTCAAGGCTTGGCCACATGAGTGAGAAGGGGATGTCAATTCTTAAGTCCAAAGGTATGCTTTCAGATTTAAAAGGCATAGATCTAGAGTTTTGTGAGCACTATGTATTTGGAAAATAGAAAAGGGTTAGTTTTCTCAAGACTGGGTCTACTAAGAAGAGGCATAAGTTACAGCTTGTTCACACAGACATGTGGGGACCGGCTCAGGTTGCTTCTATTGGAGGATCACAGTACTATGTATCTTTCATAGATGATGCTACAAGGAAGGTATGGATCTATTGTATTAGAAGAAAATATGATGTATTTGAGACTTTTAAGATTTGGAAAGCTATGGTTGAGAATGAAATAGGTAAAAGATTGAAGTGCCTGAGATCTGACAATGGTGGTGAGTTCTGCAGTTATAAGTTCAGAGATTATTGTTATATGCATGGAATCCATAGGCAAAGGATGGTTCCAAGGACACCTCAGTAGAATGGAATTGCTGAAAGGATGAACAGGACAATAATGGAGCGTACAAGATGTATGAGATTGTATGCCGGTTTGCCCTTACAGTTTTGGGCACAAGCTGTTGACACTGCAGTATACATGATTAACAGAGGACCCTCTATAGCTCTGGATGGTGGTATTCCAGAAGAGGCATGGACAGGTAAAAAGGTTGATCTCTCATATCTCAAAGTTTTTGGTTATGAAGCCTTTGTGCATATAGATAAAGAAAATAGAAAGAAGCTTGATGCTAAGTCTATGAGGTACACGTTTATTAGCTATGGCTCAGATGATTTTGGTTACAGATTGTGGAATCTAAAAACTAACAAGGTAATCAGGAGCCGTGATATTGTTTTCAATGAAAGAGTGATGTATTGTGATCAGCTAAGGAAGTTGAATCAATTTGAGCAGAGCAATGGTAAATTGGACGAGGTGAAAGTCCAATATGAGCTCGCGGGAAAAAGAAATAATCACTTGCAGGAAAACATAGAGACCGACGTCGGTAGGGTAGGAACCAGCATCGGTAGTACAAAAACTGGTGTCGGCCGTACAGAAACTGACATCGGTAGGACAGGCACCGAGGTCAATCAGACAGAACCGATGTCAGCCAATAACAGGTCTAGAGGTGATCGAGGTCAGCCACTGTCAGAGAATTTGGGTGGATAGCGTGTTGTGAACGAGTCTTAGACACCCATCAGGAGGTCAGAAAGGGTGATTAAGCCTCCAATTAGATATTCTCCTTTATTTTATTTATTGCTAACTGATGGTGGAAAACCAGAGAGTTTTGAAGAAGCAATACAGGTGGAGTCCAAGAGTCAGTGGGAGCGTGGCATGGTTGAGGAGTTGAAGTCCTTAAGAGAGAACCAAACATGGGATTTGGTTGAGTTGCCAGCTGGTAAGAGAACACTCAAGAACAGATGGACCTACAGGTTGAAAGAAGGTGAGAATGGACAGATGAGATATAAGGCCAGATTAGTAGTAAAAGGATTTGCACAAAAGCCAGGTATTGACTTTGGTGAGATTTTTTCTCCTGTTGTTAAAATGACTTCTATAAGGGTTGTATTGTCTTTGGTTGCTTTTGAGGATTTGCATCTTGAGCAGCTAGATGTTAAGACAACATTTCTTCATGGAGATTTGGATGAGGAAATTTATATGGAACAGTCGGAAGGATTTGAGGTCAAGGGTAAGGAGAAGTTTGTGTGCAGATTGAAGAAAAGCTTGTATGGCCTCAAGCAAGCTCCTAGGCAGTGGTAATTAAAATTTGACAGGTTTATGACTGAGCATGGCTACAGTAGGTGTCAATCTGACCATTGTGTGTATTTCAAGAGATTTGATAATGGTAGATATATTATTCTATTGTTGTATGTAGATGATATGCTGGTTGCAGGATCTCACATGCAGGATATCTCTGAGCTTAAGGTGAAATTAGCTCAAACATTTGCTATGAAGGATTTGGGAGCAACAAAGAAAATCCTTGGCATGAGCATTAAGAGAGACAGGAAAAATCATAGGTTGATATTGTCTCAAGAAGATTATGTGGACAAGGTGTTGAAATGGTTCAATATGCAAGATGCTAAACCGGTAAGCACACCTTTGTCTAGACATTTTAAGTTGAGTAAAGAACAATGTCCTAATTCATATGATGAGGTAGAGTACATGAGCAAGGTTCCATATTCTTCCGCAGTAGGGAGTTTGATGTATGCAATGGTGTGTACTAGACCGGATATTGCCCAAGCAGTGGGAGTTGTAAGTAAGTATATGGCCAATCCAGGTAAGGAACATTGGAAATCAGTTCAGTGGATCCTTAGATATCTGAGAGGAACCAGCAGTAGGCACTTGTGCTATGGAGGTTCAGATACTTCTCTACATGGTTATGTAGATTCAGATATGGCAGGTGATTTGGATGGCAGGAGGAACACTACAGGTTATGTTTTCACTGTAGGTGGAATGGCAGTTAGCTAGATATCTAAGTTGCAAAAGGTTGTTGCCTTGTCAACTACAGAAGTAGAGTATATTGCAGCCACAAAGGCTAGCAAAGAGATGATATGGATGACATAGTTCATGGATGAGCTTGGTAGGGAGCATGAGAGTTGTAGATTGTATAGTGATAGTCAGAGTGCAATCCATTTGGCTAAGAATTCAGCCTTTCATTCAAGAACAAAGCACATACAGCTAAGGTATCACTTCATACGATAGGTATTGGAAGATGGTAAGTTGAAGCTAGAGAAGATCCATATAGATAGGAATCATGTTGATATGTTAACCAAGTCGGTTACAAAGGAGAAGTTGAATCTTCATTCAACTTCCATTGGTCTTCATGATTGAGTTGAAGATGGAGGAGCTAGAAGATATTACTGTACAGGTACTGGTGCAGCTGTTTATCTCCAAGTGGGAGATTGTTAGGGTGTGGAGCTAAAAGCTTCACCAAGGAGCATACTTTATCAATTTTGGGTCTACACAGACACCGGCGTTGGTCAGGAGCGACTGACGTCGGCCAAGTGCAATTGCAGAGGTGCCGACGTCGGTAGTAGGTCAGCCGGCGGTGGTCACAGGCAAGCAACAGGAACCGACGTCGGTTACCTGTGCGTCTAGGAAGCTATTTTCGAGGATAGAAGCAAGTGTTTGCATGATGATTTTAAGTTGTAGTCTTAAGCTCGCATCTCTATTATTAGTAATACTATTTTTAGAGCCCTTGTTCAAGAGGCTTAACTGCTTGTTGTAAGTGCATGCTCAAGTCTCCTAATTATATATGTAGAATTAGATCTTCCTAGCTTATTGTAGTTATTGTGAATTATTGTAGAATTGGTATGTTGAAGAACAGTACAGAATTGAATCAATCCAGGTTTGTTGGAGTTGATTGTTCTTGAGAGAGAGAGCTCTTGAGGAATAGAGATCTAGTGAGAGATCTATACATCTAGAAGAGGTGTGGAAGAAAGAAGTTTCTTCAATTGTATTCCTTTTGTAAAGAGTTTGTTAATACAAGTTTTTAGGGTGGTTTCTTGTATCTCGTGTTCTTGTTGTTTATCATTCTAGTTACTTGTCTATCTGATTTATTTCCACATTTATTGCTTTCACAAGTGTAATCTATTGTTGGTTGATCCCCAACAGTATTTACTTAGTTGTTTTCATCAAGTACAAATCCAATTTATCTCATGGATTGGTAAATTTACTTGATGTTATTCAAACCATGTATTAGATAATTCGTCTCATGGTCTATGTATCTCATTATTTTTCAAACATTTTTAATGTCCTTCCACCTATCATCCACAACATAGATGTTGAAAATAATCACATAAGGTGAAACATTTGTCAATTTCATACCAAAAAGTGTGTCATGCTTCTCCTAGATGTATGTTATTATGCATTACATAAGAACCTATCAAGCATCTCCATACATAGGCATCTATTTTAATTGGCATGCTAGTGACAAAATGATATGCCTCATCTAGACATCCTGCATAAACAAGAAGATCAACCATAGATGCATAATGCTTCATACCAAAAATGAGGCATTTATAATAGATTATGAAATCAAAGTAATGACTTTTATGAGTAAGGAACCATCCAAATTCCCTCTATGTTCTTTATTTTCAATTGTTTTATCAACATTAATTTTTATTATTTGATCACATATTACTAACATACAACTTAAAATTCAAGGTTTGGAACACATCTTCACTAATAATTTGTTCACCCTCATAAAAATAACTATTTTCCATGGAATATTGACACAAAAATCTTTTACGCATTTTCCAAAATGAAATTTTTCCTAGTAGAGAACAAAACTAACCAAATATCTTGTGGTGACAAGAGATAAATATTTAAGAAGGTAAAATTTGATATCCCTACTATATTTATTGGAAAATGAACATATACACACAAAATATAAATGGAAATAAAAGACACAATCCAAAATTTAAGCAAGAAAAATTTATTTATATAGGACCAAGGAGAACAATAGGGATACACATAGCGATTAATGGATTGGGGAAAATAAGAGCATTTTAGAGACAATTTACTATAAGATGAATGAATATCTTGTAAAATCACAAGTAATAACTACAAAATTATCTTCATTGTATTCACATGAAAAATATGAGGCGTGGGTGGGAATAAAAACATGGGTTAAAAGACTTGACCATATATATTTGGAATGCGAATGTCACTTGCATCCATAAAATAACATGTGACACAAACATTTTTCTCATGAATGCAAGTAGTAGGTTTCACATAGATATATAGAATGTAAAAAAATGAGTCATACATTAAACATTATTATTTTTTGGTTTCTCCTATGGATTTTCTACCATGAATTTATATATCAAATATTTATTATAGGCTTCTAATAATTGACTTGATATCAAAACCTCGTGACGTTAGAAATCACTAGATATTTCTTGTTGCTAATTTTTGGTTGGATCTTCAAAAAGTAATGATATAATTTTTCTCAATATCACTACATATCTATTATTTACCATTTTAAATATTTATTTCCCATGATTCATCTCATGTTCTTATAAGGATGATGAAAGTGGATTTCCAAAACATTCTTCAATTATTTCTTTTTCTTGGACTAAAATGTTAAGCTTTTTGTTGAAGTAGTAGTTGAAAAATGATTATTTTACTGCTATAGCATCCTCCTCTATGATATACACTAATTCATTACTCTCATACACACCATTAATAAATTATTCTTACATTTGATCTAGTTTGTGTAGGTTTTGAAATAAGCACATTCCTCTTTGCTTTGTTTGTATAACTCCATATAACATAATTAAAAACTGGGAAGGAGATGGTAAACCTAACATATCCACTTTATTTAATTCATTAAGAATGGGATATTATTTAAATATAGGTATAAAATAAAATAATGTTCCTCCTTGTCATTAATTACAAGTGTCTTATCAACTGTTAGTTTTAGTTGTTTCATGAATCTCTTCTCCTTCTCTTCTTTTTTCTACCACCAACTACATAATTTTAATTTAGTTGGTATTTATTCATGCTAAAAATGTTTTTAATCTCAAACTATACCTTGGGTAGCATTAGCCAAGTTTATAATATCAAAGAATGATTTTAATCCCATTTTTTTCTCATTCCATTTCAATAGAGTCTCCAATCTTCATTTGAAAGGGAAGATTCCACTCATATTTTATAAATCAAATGCCTTAGGAACTTCAATCCCCATAAGAGTCACCAAAAACCATTAGCAAAAATTTATGTTATTATTGTTTTTTCATTTATTTCATTGAATTTTCCAATGGGTAATAGCATGATTTTGTAACATTTGAGAAATCACCATAGAAGAGGTGATTTTCCTCTGCATTTGAAAGTGGCAACTCCCTCATACAATATGGGATTTTTGGAAATTTTGAGTATTTTTTATTGGAAAGCACAAACATGAAACAAAAATGGGTATGAAAAAAGATAAAAATGAAAGAATAATGGATGATGATGTAGGTGAAGGTGAGAAACCTATAAGATAATAAACACATAGGACTATTTGGATAACTTAGATTATACAAAATAAATGAAAAATATATTCTATCACATGAAAATTAATATAGGATTAACATATGGAATAGGAACAAAAGGTTTGACTAGAAGCATAAAGCTTCTTTGAAAACCAAATTGTATACATATCACACAAAGTTCATTGACTGAGATTCACAACACAAAGTTTGGGAAATCAAAGCTTATACATAGTGAATAAAAATATAGATTTTAATGGCTTGTCTATCTATGAACAAAAATACAAATTTCATACAAAAATAACACAAAACCCATAAAGCTAAAATGTGAGTTCATCCATTTACTCTTATTTCATTAAAAGTCTAGAAAATTATGTACAAAAAAATAAATATTACAAATAACCCTTCTCATAGGACTGAAATAAATAATAACCCTTTTTCAATCTTGAATTATCTCTTTTGTAAAAAAATTACCCACAATTGAAGTTGTACAAACATCTTTTGAACTAACTCAACTTAGAGCTACTTTTCCTTTAGCTAGAGTTTTCCCATTTTTTATTTTTTATTATCCAAGAAATTTTTAAAAATTAAATGCAATTACGACTTTGCATATAATTTAAAAAAATCTATAAAATTAATAATTTAACATTGACCAATAACTCTAAATATCTATAGCTTTATTTTAACGTTAAATCAACTTTATGTTAAATATAACTAATCTTATATCAAATGACATCAAATAAAATCAATGCTAAATCAAATTAACATCAAACCAAATTGATTTTAAATCAAACTAACATCAAATAGTTGTTTATTTTCACATTCAAGAACATTTTTACAAGTATTACCTGATAAAATTAACAAATTGTTTTATGAATTTAAATAAAAGATAATGAATTATTAAAAAAAATTAATATTATTTAATATCATAAATTCAAACCAAGCCCACAAATGTTAGATCCTGAATTAATCTCCATGTAGATTTGCCCTTTATGATTTTTTCTGGAAATGATATATTGAGTGGGCATGTAAAGCCTTGTCTACAAGGTGATAAGTGTCAATATATTCATCTTATGATTTCATGGTTACCCTTAATCCTAATTTACCACTAATTGTATGTAGAAGAACAAATTGTGGTGTTATCCCAAAGTTCAAAAATATGTGATAACCTTTTTGAACTTAAAATAAATATATTTGTAGCCAAACATGAGAAGAAAATACTTTAGTGAAACAAGACATGTACCAATGCTACAATAACCCTTGCTCACCTAGAATGGAAATATTTTCCCTACCCCCCACTCATGATGAAATTGTGGAGATTTATGGCTATATATGGACTTGGTTCATCTCATATCCCTCTTACTTCTGAAGTGGATCGATTCAATGGGTGACATAATGGGAAGTATAAGTCAAAAAATTAAGTGAGCATTGTATCTTATCATTTGGGTATATCAATTCAAGATGATAATTGTCCTTAACCTTAAGATAAATTGACAAGTTTAAATTAGAATGTCCCATCTATGCTCACCTCTAGTAGATGGGTGATGAGAAACTATTATAGTGTTGAATAGAGTGACCCACCCATACCCCCATCCTCACCCTCACCCATATTAGATGAGTGATGAGTGTTTATTAGAGTGTTTCACCTCCACCCCTATTAAAATACTGATGATTAGAGTGTTTGTCTCTTATTAGATAAGTGACACATGATGATTAGTGTGTTGATTATATTTTCCACTTCATTATATTAGACAAGTGATGAGAGATGAATAACAAGTATCAATTGCATATATATCCTATTAGTCCTCTATTAGATGAGTACCTCTATATACCACTACCACTATCAATGTAATCATAGTGGCCCAAACATACCTCGTTCTACCAAATTAGTGCCTCAATATGATGTAAAATTATCGATATAGTTCCCCATATATATAGAGGTGATTGAGAGCCCCATTTATAGATAAGAAACCCTTTGTTGGGACCATATATTTATATGGGCCCCATATATTTATATGGGCCCCATATATAGATAGTTATAGGGACATCCTCATAATCTATTGTTGGTTGAGGGATACCTAACTATATATGGGGACCATATACATATAATACTCATCAGTCATGGGTTTTCAAGAGAAATATCTCAAAGACTTAGCTCTTATGTTTTTTTTTATCTTCTTATTTAAAAATTAATTTTCTTACATTTCTTATTGGGTTCTAGTTTAGCCAATATCAAATGTGAACCAAGACATAGCTCACACAAAGAAAAAAGATAGAGAGGCAAGAATAGGAGAAATAAATGAGTAAAACTGTAAGATGAGTTATGCATGTAATGTTCACTTCATGTAAAATAAAAAGGAGGATAATATAATATATTAAAAAGTCACACCTTGCTTCTCTTGTTCCATTACCCATAATAATAGGCATGTATTGTTTTCCTATAACCATGGCTAATGTTGGATGGCATTAGTTGTATATCTGTAACTTATTCTAAGCCTAAAATAAAGATGTTGAGCTAACTATAGGCTTTGATAATAAACCTTATTTAAATTAACAAAAGTGCATAAGAAATTTACACCAACACACCCATTAGGATAAACTTAAGGAGGTCTAAACAAAAACTTATATGAGTCTTAAAATTCATTGAATAGGCCCAACATCTAAACCTAATGAGGTACCTATGTATAGATATCAAGAGAATTTAGTGTGTTGTTAGTGTCCCTATGGACACCAATCCATCTTTATAGAATACTTGGGTGTTTAGTTTTTATAATTTCCAAGTCAAACTAGAAACTAGTTTTCTATATGAAGCTCACTCATAGGAAACATTAATCTCAAAAAACTAGGTAAAAAGCACACGAGGAAGTATTGCACACCCTTCCCTTCATAATGCTAAACTAGGTGGAAGATGATGATATAAATGGATGTCCTTTATTAGGTGATGACAAAGAATTTAAGTAGGTGACAAGTGACAAAAAATGGAAAGTAGGAGGAAAGGACTCAAAGAGGTCCAAAGTGACACATAAGTCCACCAACTTCCTCTAAAGTGCTCAAAAAATATTCTCATGGGGATATCTAGCTAGTGACACTAAATAATTATTTATAACTTATTTTGAAAAAGTGGGCTCCTTGAAATTACCAGGTTGGGAATAATCCACATTTATAAAATACTATGAAAAATTAGAGTGAACATCTAGTGAAAAACTCATGACATATGCATGAATGGTATAAGTCCACTACTCAAACACTAAAATGATTATAGTGTCTAGGGATATAAGATGTCTCTCACAACAAAGAGACTATCTTACTCTCAAATAAATTCCTATTAAGTATGAAACACAATAAAATCCTCCTATAGGTTTTGGAAAATAATGAGCTTAACAAGATATCCATTTATAAGCAAGGAATCTAAACTCATTATTATTCTGCTAAAATGAAGAAACCATGCATGCACACAAAAGTGTTTATTTTTAAAAAGATAAATAGAATATCCCATATAAAATTTAATGAGGCACTTTGAAAGGGTCCTCAGTTGTCTCAAAATGAATGGCACATGCAAAAGTGGTAGATGAAACTGACCACTGACTACTCAATATGGCAAAGAAACTCACAAAAAAATAATAAATCCTTACATGAGTGGTATATAAGCCACTACTTAAAACATGCCAAAACTAACATATGTTTAGGACATTAGAAGATACTCACCACAAGTAATAATCATTAAGTTAAAGTGTCAAGTAGTACAAGGAACTGAAAAATTAATTGCATAGATGGAATAAATCCAATGCTTAGATAACATGTTAAATAGATGTAAAAGGAGTTATGCCTTGAAGATTCCATGTTAAAATAGACCAAAAAATTAGTCACCCTATAAAATATGACGAAAAATAGTTTATTTTTAGAAACAAAGGACTACATGCTTGCATAGACCACAAAAAACATGCATTTCTAAAAAAGGCTAAAAAAATATAGTTTGTATGTAGAAGATTACAAGAGAGAGTTAGAAACTGTAAAGTAAGGTTTATTTTAGTGGGGTATGATTACCTTTCAAATTGAGTCCCACCCTATGGTCTTTAACAATGATATCCAAAAAAGTAGGGAAAAGTTTTATCATTATATTTTCAAATATAATAAATGCCCATTTGTAAAGGATCCAACCAAAATAATATAGTTTACAATAAAGTTACCCTCCAAGTAATAAATCCCTTTTTTTTAAACAATACCCGCACCCACTTTAACTATTTTTTTATATCCAAAAAAGTGGAAAAAAGTGTTTTCATTACATTTCCAAATGTAATAAATGACATTTTTAAAAGGATTTAACCAAAATAATGCACTCTATAGTAAAATTACCCTCCAAGAAATAAACCCTTATTAAAAAAATTAGATACCCAATTTGTTGTTTTGAATGCCGAACTTGTCTTTTGGAATACCCTTTCTATTTTTTGAATACCCATTTACCTATTGAAATGGTTGAATGTTTGATTTGTGTGTCCATATTCCCACTCAATATTGTTTTATGAATATATCCTTGTTCATTTTGAATGTCCATTACTATTTCTCATAATTTTTGCTCGTTTCTTAATTTTGGAAGAATATATGAAACTAGTAATAAGGGTGTGGTAGAAATACCTAGTTGGTGATGCATGCGTAATCTAGATGAAGATGGAGAAATCCTCTTTGGCTAGGAAAGAATAACCTGTAAATAACAAAACACTAACAAAAGTGGTTAAATATATAGTTAAGTGGATTGCCTAGCATAAGCTAGATCCAAGAAGCACAAGCTTGCTAAGAGGCTGCCAATCCACTATTGATAACAATCAAGTTGGAAATGATAAATTAAAGTACTTGCATAAAATAAATGAAATGCAATACAAAAATAAAGTAGAATGCTTGTTAAATAAAATGACTAAATATAGCAAAAGTGGGTCAATACTCATGCTAAAGTGGGTGAAATCAGGTTCAAAAAATTAAAAAAGGTTATGTGAACAAGAAGGAACATATAAAATTAGGTTTGGTTGGGGTTAAGGAGATGAAAATAACTTGTTATTTTCTACCACAGTGACTATCATTGGTTGGGTAAACTATCGATGATTGGGCTAACCATCGGTGGTTGGGTAATTGTCAGTGGTTGGGGGTGACCATCGATGGTTATGCTAACCATTGATGGTTCTCTATGAATTCTAAAGATATTCATAAAAGAGATTTATAGGTTGGCTTAGAGGTCTAATAATGGTTCTGTCAAAGATCTGGTAGTTGGGAAACAAGGTTCAAATAGGTCTGATCAGGTTAGGGGGTTAGAAATCCAATGAAACAAAGAACAAATAGAATATATCTATAGCTTGGTGTATGGATAATGGTTGAAGGTTGGGGTAATTTTTATAGATTAATAGTACTTTGGCCTCAAAAGAAAATTTGGTAGAGGTTTGGGTCTCTTTTGTTGTTGTTGAGTTGCTGAAGGAATACTGGATGTTGAAAAATTTGAATACATGTATGCGAGAATGCTTCTGATGATATATCTCATCTCCTACTCCCCTTTTTTTATAGGAAAAGAGAGATGGAGGATAGAAGGTTCCCTAGAAGGTTAGGTTTTTGATTTCAATGCTTGGGAGTTTGTTATCACTGCATAAGGTGAACATATTTAATTTTGCCTCATTAGCTTATACATAACTGGTGATGTGTTAAAAAGATGAGGACTTGACCATCAATGATCAGGGTAACCATCGATGGTTAATTTTATCATCGATGGTTAAGTATCCAAGGGTAATAGAGTCAAAAGAAGGTTAAAAATGTTTGGTTAAAGGTTAAGTTAGTAGGTTTGTGAGGTTAGCTAACTAGGTAGTCAACTAGATTCAAGGTTTGATAGGGGTCCATAAGGGTCCTGAGCCATTTTGACATCTAGAACTATCATGTGTGGTTTTCTAGTATCTAAATTTTGCCCCTTTTTATGTGGTTTTCAATTGCAAAACAAAAATGGATTGTTGGTCAGAGGTTTGATTTCCTTGAGTGTGGGAGGAGGTGTTACCCTCAAACTATGAGTTGATGAGGTGAAACCAAAATTGATTTAGGGTTTGATAAGCAATATATGGTAAGTGACAAGGTGGTGACAAAAGGTTTGGGCATTTGAAATGAAAAGCATGTGCACATGTGACTAAGTGTGATAGCTAAGTTCACACATAAATGAAGGTTGCCAATGTTAGTAAAAATAAGGTTGGTTCTAGAATGATAAGTGATAGGGTAATTGATCCACAACATTGGTCATAGTTGATTGGTTACTCTATAAGTCATCTAGATAGGGTTAATGTTTTTTGTAGGTATTCAAGGTAGGAAGTGCTCCCTTGAAAAACATAAATGGTTTAGTTGTGAATTAGGTGGTGAAAATTTAAATCATCAATATAAAAAAATGGTTGGTGTAGTAAAAAATACCAATGCAAGGTTCATCATAAAACATGTAATTATTTGGATCAAAAGTAGGAAACATCGAGGTGGACATGGTCTAATGGTTAGGTGGAGAAGGGTAATCTCCAAAAGTTTGAGTTTTGGTTTGGGGGAGATTAGGTGATCTCCAAAAGTTAGGCACTTAGGTATAGGTTCCTAAAAAATTAAAAAGTGATACCCTGATCATCAATAGTTAGGGTTTCCAAGGGTCACCTTGACCATTGACGGTCAAGGTGAAACCCTAAAAGCACAAAATATGAAAATCAAAAATGAAATTCCATTTTCACTTTTTACCAATTGACTTTTATGCTTCTATATAATATAGTGATTTATTATTTGGCTTTTATATATGAGAGTTGACTAAGTGTTTGGGTGAGGTGTTAGTTGTGGATTGGTTGAGTGTGTATTTGAGGAGATCATCTAGGACCAGATATGTAGGGAGGATGAGGACATGGCCAAGCAACAAGATGCATGCTTTGACCTTGACGGTAATCAAGGAATAAGGTAGGTGATGTTTTAAAATTATTAGTTAATTGATTTGGTTGTTTTTGAAGTTAACTTAGGATAATTTATGATTGTTTTGTTAGGGTTTTAGGGGGTTTAATTTAGGTTTAGGTTTTAGTGAAAATTAGAAAAATTAGCAAGTGAAAGTTAAATTTGAATGAAAATTTGGGCTGGGGGAAGGTTATAGGTTAGATTTAGGTGATTTAGTTTTTGAATTTGGTTATTTTATTGGTTTTTTTTAGAAGGTAATCTAAGGGTTTTGCTATTGACAGTCACACATAGTGACTGTTAATGGTTAGACCTAATTGTAGATAGTCATCCTAACCATCAACAGTTGACCACCAAAGTGAAAAGCCCATTTGACTATCAGCAATCAAAGTGACCATCAATGATCGAGTGTTTGGGGAAATTAGGTTGATAGAAGTGTTAGAAAAAATGTTTTAAGAGGTTTCAAAAGGCTTGAGTAGGTTTTAAATGTTAAATTAGGAGAAGGATAGGATGATTCCCAAATAAGAAAGATATCAAGATGGTTTTGATGTGTTGAAATGATTGCTAGTTAGGTGTTGATAGGTTTAGGTAAGGTGTTGAAGGATTTATGGGTTAGGGTAGAGTTAAAAATTTTATGTTTATGAGTAAGGATAGGATGATTTCCTTGTAGGAATAATGTGTGAAAATAGTTGTTTGGTGATAGTTAGGTGTTGGTTTGGTCATTAGGTGTAAAAACATTTTGTGGTAAGGGTCACTTGTAAGTGCTAGAGGTAATGTTGTAGAGGTAAGGATTGTGGGTTAGTTTAGAAATAGGTTGGTGTAGGTGGATGTAAGTTGATAAAGAGGTGAATTTGGAAATGAGAAATGGTGACACGTGCTAACCTTAATTTTTATGGGCACAAGACTAGATCCAAATGAGGGATCAGGTTCCCAAGATCTTTATAAAGATTCATGAAGGGATGACTTAAGACAATTGGGTACATATGGGGGAGGTTGGCTTAGGAGCCATGTGACATTATCAGTGGTTACCAAGAGATGTGGTGATGATCATGGCCCTCATCAAGAGATGGGATATGGCCATGAACACCTTCCTTATACTGATAGGAGAGATTATCATCCTCTTAGAGGATGTTCACAGGGTAACATAGTTGTCAATTTGAGGGGAACATATTTATCATATTGAGAGTGAGGATTGGGATGAGTAGATGGAATTATTATATGGTGAGAATCAAGCCCATGCTAGGTGGAATTTAGGTGGTTTTGGCTATAGGCCATTATAATATAGGGCTCTAAATGAAAGGCAACTAATGATGATGATGATGGCATTTTCCTATTTCACATTACCTAGTTTGAGAAGTGGATACTTTCCTTATCTATTGCTGGTAGTGTTGATAGAGATGTTTCTAGGTAGGACTATGTTTTGATGGGCACCAGTCTTATTAGTTTAGATATACAGGGAGCTCTGGGCATTTCAAGCTCATAGGCAATATGGGATTAGTGTTGGGTTCATGCTCCATTGTTGGGCATATGAACACATTCAAGTTTTGAGACCATTGGAGTTACCATGGGATGGTTATGCATAGGAAGACTATAGAGGGGGATTCCTATAATGGAGAGGAGATTATGCTTTGATAGGAGTAGGTGGAGGTGGTAGAGATATTGATTGGTTTAAAGATGCATTATAGGGTTTGGTTATGGGTGATATTATCTAGAGACCATATGTGGAATTTCTTCAATGGGCCCTATACAATTATCACACTTTGTCTTTACAAAGTTAGAGGTGGATCTCTGGGAGGAGAGAGGGGGAGATGGAGCTTATTCCATTCGATAGAGTTTGGAGGTAGTATGGACTTGTGTAGGGGATTTTATCTCATTTCCTAAGGTATAGGAGGGAGGATGTAAAGTTTTTGTAACTTGAGCCATAGCTAGAAAAGGTGGTTTAAGATCATGAGGAGCTACCTATGAGAGTAGGGATATATGATGCCAGTGTCTTTTACAATCATGTAGGATGGTACTAGGCCATTTATGCAATGACCAATTTTAGATGGGATGATGGGAACCAACAACCCATAGATGTAGATCTAGCTATGGTACAGGTACATGGTGGTGGTCAAGATGGATAGTTAGGGAAAGTACTATTAGCTACATAGGCTTAAATTATAGGTTTACAAGGACATGTGGACATATTATAGGGATATATTATTACTTTATAAGGTTAGATTGCCACTTTTATAGGAGAGAGAGAGAGAGAGAGAGAGAGAGAGAGAGAGAGAGAGAGAGAGAGAGAGAGAGAGAGAGAGAGATCAGATGAGGACCTCTCTTAGTTTGGTGACTCAAGAGAGGGATACCTTGAGGTAAAGGGTAGGAACAGTAGTAACACCAACTAAAGGACCACCTAGCATGATTGCTATGACATAATATTTGGCCATGGTTGAGGATTTGAGGTACTATGAGGCTATAGTGTTGATGTAATGTCCACAAGAGCTAAGGTGGGAAGATTATAGGGCTAGTTTAGAAGGCGGACCAGTTGTAGCTACTCCAGGACAATGGGCCTCCACAATGAGTGGATATATAGGCATCCCAGGAGGACAACCTCCTAGTGGTAGTGCAGGTGGAGGAGTAGGAGAGGCCAATGGAAGTGGTGCCCCAAAGGCATGATGTATGAGATGATATGATGTATATGTACATGATTTTGATACTGGCCTATGTGTCAATGATATGAGATGTACATGAGAGAGAGAGAGATTTATACATTATTACGTGTATTTATTTATTTGATGACATGATGTATATGATGAAGTTGTTAATGATATAGATGTGATTTATGTTTAATGATGTGGTTTATGATTATGTGATTTGGATTATGGATATTTGTGTTCATGTTATGGTTCATGGTTTGTGATTTTGGTATATGGTTATGGTTTAGGCTTTATGCTTATTCTTTATGAGATGTGCACTTAATAGTTTAGGCATGTGATGATTGGATATGATATTCTATTTTTCTTCATGGATATGATGTCTATGATTGTGGATGTTTTGATGTTATATGATGTTCATGGATCGTGTGATGTGGTGATGATGTTTTGATGTATGTTGTTTATGGTTTATGATGACACATGAAGCTACTTAGATAACAAACTAGATGTGGGAAAATTGATAAAAATCAATGAGACATATGTCTACATGACCAATTATGAGATGAGAAGAAAAGAAACATGATGTATTTTCATTGATAAGGATAAAATAAAACCCAAAGTTAGATCAGCTTAGGAAACATAAGCCTTTTTAATGCTTCATATTAGTATGCTTTGGTTTGATAAAAAGGTGTCTTGATCACATGGTGTCAAGCAAGCTCATAATCCCTTGATTTATAGATAGTATAAGGGGGAGGTAGTTAATAGGAATATAAAAGAAATGGGTGATAGGTAGGGTAACCTTATGTGGGTTAGTTTTCCCCTTCTATAGTTGACCTAAGAATCATAATAGACAAGTCCATGTCTTATTTTGGGGGTAGACTGATAGATGCAGGAAGTCTACTAATGATATATATGAAGGTTGATTGCAGCTTTCTTAGGATAGCTTGTTCTATTTTGATATGGGGTCTACTTGTTATTGTTAATTTTTTTATAGGTTTGTGAATTTGATCAATGTGAGAAGCTTCAAATGATTACTTTGACAAATTTGACATAGCCATCCTTCAAGGGAGTGGTCTAAATTTGGATTTGTTTGTTTTGGTAGCTATCCTTCAAGGGAATAGTCTATCTTTTAATAAATTTAGAGGATTTTGGGCAATTGTCCTTCAAGAGAGTGGTCTACAATGCTTAGAAATATGTGACCCAAATGATATTTTGGTATCCTAAATTATTTTTAATGCTAGTTTTTACACATGGAAAAGTCTATTTAGGCTTAGAGGTTTACCTTTATGAGGGCAAAGTGTTAGCACAAAAAGGTTAATGGTAGGTGAATGGAATGGTTTTGAGGAATAATTACCATGAGATTTTATCTTATTAGGGATGAAAAGTATCTATGAGAACATTGCAATGGGTAGATCCATGGTACCCATATTTAGGATTGGGGTATGACTATGACATGGTAGGGATAGGTGAAATGAAGGTGAAAATATTATAAATCAATGGTTCTATGTTGTAATTAGTAGTCCTTAAATGGGTAGGGATAGGTGAAATGAAGGTGAAAATCTTATATATCAAGGGATGAGTTTAAGTTAGATATAAAAGTGAGTTTGATCCTTTTGTAACAAAATAAAGGATACAGATGTGAAGCATTATGAGGTTTAGGTTCTGGTTTGCCTTTAAGAGACGATAAATGATAAGATCCTAATCTATACTTATGGGTTATGATGTAGGGTCCAAGCTAGCTGAAATCAAATTTACCTCTTTTGTTTTCCTTTAGGATGAGGTCTCTAAAATTGAATTCTCATTCTTTTAAGTATTTTTTATAGGCGTGTTTGATTCTCTCTTGATAGAAACAAAGATTATTAAGCATTACTAAGTTATTTTGATCAAGTAGCTCTAGTCATGTTAGGTGTTATTGACGATAGTCACTCTTAGAAATGATCTCTTGTAAAGATATGCAAAGAGAGGGAATCTAGACTTTGATAGGCAATACTACCTATGCTTTGAAGACTAGAGAGAAATGGGTAACACCTGTAAAGGTTCAAATTCTAGTGTGATAGGCCCATAAAGAGAAAGGGATATGCAAGTGCCAATCTCAACTTGAAGCACTGACAAATTTGGTTAACATTTTGTTAAGGATTTTGTTAGAGGCTTCTACTTGTCCATTTTCTTGTAGACAGTAAGGCGAGGAGAAACTTAACTTAATGTCAAATGCATCACAAAAACCTTGGACTTTCTTGTTCTTGAAAGATTTACCATTATCAGTATGATCTTATGGGCACACTGAAACGATAGATGATGTAATGGTTTATGAAGTTGATAATCTTCTTAGCTTTAGTTGAGATAAGAGGAATGGCTTCCACCCACTTGGTGAGATACTTGGTGGTAGTAATGATGGATTGGTGACATTGTGAAGATGAAGATTGATTTCCCCAATGAGATCTAGGCCTCATTATGAAAATGGCCAAAAATATTTGGATACTTAAAGGCCATGGTCAGGTGTGTGGTGTAAATTAGTGTGTTGTTGACATTTAACACACTTCTTTACATAATCACAATAGTATTATTTGAGGGTGGGCCAATAGTAGCCAAGGTGAGGGATGCATTTAATGATAACTAAACCACTTAAATGTCCCCCATAGATTTCATCATGCATTTCCTTGATGGCATGGAAGCTTCATGACTATGAAGGCAATAGATAAGGAGGCTATCAAAGCCATGTTTGTAAAGGATTCCCCCTAGTATGGTGTAATAAGAGGTACTCTGAACAAAGGCTCTATGAGCATTCTGAGAGAGGTTGGGAGGAACGATGTTGAGGTTGAGGTAATCAAAAGTTTGTTTGTACCAAATTTCCAATAGAGATACTTCCACACTATAAATGGTAGGAAGGTTGGAGTAGATATAACATGGGGTGATAAAGTGATGGATGGTAACAAAGAGTTTAGATTTGGAAGGTTGAGATTGGATTTGGGAAGTAAGGGAAGCCATTGTATCTATGAACTTGTTGGTAGATCATGGAACAGACTAGATAAGGTAGTGATCAAATGGTGCTAAGATAATGTCTACTAACTATTTGTACTTTAGTAAAACATCATTCTTACATTGGTAGGATCTATTGACCTGATTGACCATAAGCTAGGAATCACTAAAGATACTGATTATCTTGACTCCCAAGGCTAGAGCGGTTTGGAGACCTATGACTAGGGCTTCATACTCAGCCGCATTGTTGGTACATTCAAAGTCAAGTTTAAAGGAAAGAGGGAAAGGTTCACCATCAAGGGGAATGAGAATAAATCATACACCCCTACCACATTGGTATTCAAATACATTGAAGAATATGGTAATTTGGTAGGTAGGGTCCTCTTGAGAAAGAGTTATGATAGACTTGTCTAGAAATGCAACAAGAAGAGGTTGGTTTTCAGGTAGAAGAGCTTTGGCTAATTGATCAGCAATGAATTTCCATTTAATTGACTTCTACTAAAGGAACTCAAGATCAAACTTAGCTAGAAGTATGAGCCACATAGCCATATGCTAGTTTTGGTATGGTTTAAAGTGTATGTACTTGAGTGGGTTAGTATTGGTGATGACGTAGGTTTTATGATTCAAAAGGTAATGGAAAATTTTGGAAGCCACAAAGACAAGGGCAAGACAAAGTTTCTTAGGATGGGTATAGTGAGTCTCATACTCTATAAATGTTTGATTTATGTAGTAGATGACATTCTCTTTATTTTATTCATCACAGTGAGCAAGTATTGCCCCTAAAGAATGGTTAGTGGTGGAAATATAAAGGTATAAGGGTTGATATTCTTTAGGAAAGGTCAAAATAATTAGAGAAAGAAGTTATTATTTGAGTGAATCAAAGGCTTATTGGCAGTATTTAGTCCACTTAAAAGATGTGTCTTTCATAAGAAGATGGTGAAAAGGTTTACATCTATCTGATAATTAAGAGATGAAGTGACAAATTGATTAGAGCTTCCCCTACAAGCTGTAGAGTTGATTAAGGTGGGTCAAAGGTGACATTTCAAGAATTGCTCTAACTTTGGTAGGGTCTACCTTGATTCCTTGAAGGGAGAAAATAAATCCAAGGAGATTTCCATAAATAACCCCAAAAATACATTTCTTGGGGTTAAAGCAAACATGGAAATGGATAAGGTATTGAAGATGATTTTGAGAACATCTAGATGATCCTTGTAATATTTTGATTTCCTAGGGATATTATCCACATAGTCCTCTATGATTTTATAGATAAAGTAATGGAATATGTAAGTCATGTCACATTGATAGGTTGTACCAACATTATTTAGACCAAATGGCATGACCTTGTAGTCAAAGGTACCCCATATGGTGATAAAAAGGTTTTATGTTGATCTTTAGGAGCAATCAAGATCTAATTATATCTCAAAAAACCATCCATGAGAGATAAGATCTTGTGGCTAGCTGTAAGATCAAAAATTTAGTCGATGGTAGGCAAAGGGAAGTCATCCTTTAAACAAGCAAGGTTAAGGTCACAAAATTCAATATAGAGGTGAAGTTCCCCTATAGGTTTGGTGATGGGAATGATGTTAGAAACCCATTAAGGATAGTCAATAGGTTGGATAAATTAGATAGACAAGAGACATTGAATCTCTTCTTTGACTAAAAGGGTGATATGAGGGTGCATCCTATGAAGCTTTTGCCTAGTAGGTTTAGCATTTGTACAAGTGATGATGTTGTGGAGAGAAATAGAAGGGTCAATTTTGGGCATATCCTGATAAAATCAAGTGAATGCTATACTTTATTCATGAAGGAAGGGTAATCCTATTGTTTTATAAAATTCAAGGATTTTCTGATCTTGATAATATGGGGGTTATCATGAGTACCCAAGTTGACATCAATGGTAGATTCATTTAACATGGTTTAGTTTTTATGAAGAAGGGATTTATAGATAAAAGAATCCCCTGCATATAGGTAGGTGAGAATGGAATCGTCATCCTAACATTGAATGGTGTTGATGGTAGGAGAATCATTTTCCACCATTTCAAGATGGATCAGAGGAAGGGTTTTAGTTCAGCCACCCTTTTGATAGGTTAGGGGTCCCAAACTAATGGTATTGATAGAAAAAAGTTAGATGGGATGATATTGAAATCCTCTGACTTTGAAGGAGATAGGGTTGGTGAGGATGGGATATCCTCCTCGATGGTGGTGATGGGTTTAGGAGAGGTGGGTTCTTCTAGTGGTACAAACCCAAGGCCAAATAACTCATGAGGTTTTTGGGTTTTAATTATGGGTATCTCATGAGCTCCTTGTTCATAAAGGCTAAGGCCAAACCCCTTCCAAGCACACCTATGAAGGTATACTTTGGAAAATGTGAGTTTGTTTAGATATGAGAAATTAGAGGTAAATGATTAGATATGAGAGGTGGTAGAGGAAGTGAGAAGTAGTTGATCAAGTCCCCCATAGTGAAATTGGTTTGATGGTTGGGTGGTCTAAAAGGGATGATGGTTTCAATTTTAGGTTCATAATTAGGTTCATGGTCAAGGTTCCCATACTCTTGAGGAGTGGGGAAGGCATCCAAGGCTAAAATATGATATTCTTCCAGTGAGAGATGTTGGATTGTTGGCTCCAAGGTGTCTTTTATAGGGATGTGTGAAGAAGGGATGGATGAGCTTGTTGAAGTTTCATTAATGGTATGGGTAGAATTATTGGTATTTGGTAGTGAGGTGGATAAATGAATAAGAAGAACATCATTAGGTCGATGCATCATATTACAAGATATAAAGGAGCTAGGGTCAGTCGATATCATGAGGACATGAACTTCATGCTCAAATTTGATGCAATAATGCAAAGTGGAGGGGACAAAACTCATATCATGGATCTAAGGGAATCCAAGCAAAATGTTATATTGAAACTCGCCCTCTATAATGTAAAAGAGTTATAGAATTGTGAGATGTATTAAATGGATATGAAGAACAATTGTTCTCAAGGTAGTGTCCATAGTGTCATTTAAAGAGTGAAGAACTACTATGGTTTTAGACATGATGTTCTTTAGAAAATCAAGTTGGTCATAGGCATGGGAGGAGATAATATTAATACTAGCCCCTCCATCAATCATTACCCTTTTAATGTGGGCTTGATTGATGTATGATGTGATGAAAATGGGAGGATCAGGATCCTCAAGATTCACATAAGGCATTTTTGAATCCTTAAAAGTGACTAGGGTGGAAAGTTGAAGGGTTTTGATAAATGCTAAAAGGGGTTGAAGATATTTGGTTTGAAACTTTATGGATTATAGAATCTCTATCATTATTTCATGATGAGGATGTGAGGTGTTGATTTATTCATATAAGCTCATTTTCACTGGGGTTTGGTGAAGTTATTTCAACACTACACGTTGAATGGATTTAGAAAGAGTGGAAGGGGATTCACCTAAAATAGATACTTTAGGTTTAGGTAATGGTGAAGGTAAAGGTACTTGGGTTCAATTGGAAGGTTGAAGGTTTGAGGAGTATGTCCATGGAATGAACACTTTAGTCTTTCCCTTATCTTTTTAATGAGCCCAAGATCAAGTAACCATATGGATGGTGTAGATAAAAAGAAGTGTTGGTTTAGATTGCTGATTTGATTCCTCCTCACTCTTAGGTGAGATTAAGGGATTAGTTAAGTGTTGGGTATCTTGGAGTTGTGGTTGGGTTGATAGTGGGCTCAAGGGAAGTTCATTTGATAATAGATCATCCTTATCCCATAATCTATGGATCAATGTTTATATATCTTTGCATTTCTTCGTATCATATCTTGATGTCTTATGGTGAAGGTAGATCAAATTGTCATTGAACCATGATGGTTTAGGATGTGAAGGGTTGAAAGGTTTGATGGGTGGTATATATCAAATCATAGGTTTGCAACAACCTTTATAAAATATTTGAATATGATTCAAGAAAAGGTATTAGAGGTGATAGGTTTTTGGTTTTAAAAGTGGGAGCCTTCTTGGAAGTAGTCTTTACCATGAAAACTATGGGTTGTGGAATGGTTTTGGTGGGTTGGTTAGGTTGGGTTTGTTTGGTTAGTTTGGAGGTATAAGATTTATAAGTGGAAGATTTTGATGATGATGGTTTGAAAATAGGTGGGAAGGTATAAGTGGATAGGTTAGCTAAAATGATGGAGAGTTTGGTGATTTGTTGGAGGTAGGTGTAGGTAGAGCAAAAAGAGAAGGTTTACTAGATGAGGAACAAGTAATTGTGGGAGGGTTCACATTCTTGGTAGAAGGATGAGCTCCTATGTTGGTGGAAGGATGGGATCCTAAAATTGAAGGTAAAAAAGAAGGTGGTGGTATGGGTTTAGTTCGAGATGGTTTGGGTGGTTCCACCTTTTTGATAGGTTTAGTCAAAGGTTTCTTCATTGAACTAGATGGGGTTTGGTCCAACTTCAAAGATGGGTGAGATAGGCTAGGTGTGGAAAGTATTCCTAGATTATTCATGGGTTTTTATAGAGAATCATAAGGAGATTTAGCAATTTTATATGGAAGTGAGTTGGAAGATCCCCTTATGGTTTTGGAAGATAAAACATCTAAGGATGGTGTTGAGGTAATGATGGGTTTGAGGGTGGATGTAAGTGAGGTTAAGGGTTCTTTTTTATTTTGGTAAGGGAGCCCAAGATGGTGACGAAAATTGGCCCTATCTAAATTGGGTTGAGAATTAAACTCTATATTTTGAACCAATCTATAAAAAGGTTTATAGATGGGTTTGATTCCTTGGTTATTAGCTTCAAATATTAAACCCATTGGTTGAGGGAAGGGAATAGTTTCTTCACCTTTGTCTTGGGTGTAAATTTATATGGTTGGGGAACATGGTGTCTCTATGGAAAGATTAGAGGAGATGATGTCTTCCTTTGGAGTGGTTTCTAAAGGAGTGGTTGGTTCTATGGTAGGTAAGGAGGGTGTGGTTTATTTAAATGGAAAAAAGGAGGTGGTTGCTTCCTTTGTTTGGATGTCCAAAGGAAAGAGTAGTGATTCCACCACTTCCATAAGTGGATTGGAGGAAGAAGTGGTTGATGTAATGGTTTCCTCCTTTGGTATTTATATCAAAGGAGAGGTGGGTAAGTCAATGGTCTCATCAATTGAAAGAGAGGATATTTCTTCCTTTGTTTGGTTGTCCAAAGAAAAAGAAGAATATTTCACCACTTTAATGGGGTGGAGGAAGAGCTAGTTGAGGCAATGGTTTCCTCAATAATAGGTTCACCAATAATGACATTGACCATGTGAACATCACAAATGTGAGATGATTCTGGTTAGTTGTTGTCATGGTTGGTAGAAGGTGCATGGTTAGGAAAAGGTTTATAAAATATGTATAATGATTGATTTGGAGGTGGATTAGGATTATCTAATGCTAGTTCACCCTTGTTAATCATTTTTGGACAATAGTTTTAAAGGTGTTGCACCTACTAATGTCATTTCCAATAATGTGATGGAAGGCACATAGCTAGTTTTCATTATACCAACCAAGTGTGGGATGAGAAGCATCAAATTTTTAGGGAGGTTTGATAAGAGGAAGTTGTATGAGGTTAGATTTAATTAGTTTAACCAAAACCAAATCATATGAATCCCCTATGGGAGTATATTTTCTTAGGGTAACTTGATTTTGGTTTTGAGTTTGTTAGTTTGATGGGTTGGAAGAATTAGTTTGATTTGGTTGGTTGATAATTGGAGGTGGAATGGGTTTGAGGATAACCATGTTTTCAGTTACCTTTGTCTTGTGTTTGGATGGTTGGATGGGTTAGTGGTTTTGTTTGAATAAGGGTCATTGGATTTAAAGCTAAAATTCTTGTTTCTTAGTTTCAATTTCCCTTCGTCAATAGCTCTAATTTAAAGTTTATGTGCCATGGAAGAGCCTCATCAAAGGTTCTAAAAGTATAAACTTGAAGAGTGGGAGAAATATATTTGGCACAACCTCAAGAAAATATTTCAATCAATTCAGGTTTAGGTAAGGAGAAATAAATTTGGTTAATGAGACCTCTCCATTTAGCTACAAAATTGATAATTAATTCATCATTGAACTGCCTAATGGAGTAAAGGTCACTAAAACCTTTTTAGATATATTAATTGAAAAGTGATCTAAAAATATTTGGGCTAGTTGAGAAAAGGATAAGATAGAGTGCTTGGTGAGAACACTATATCAGTCCAAGGCTGGTCCAGATAGGGACATGGGAAAGGTACAAAGGAGAAGAGCATCATCATATGCAATCAAATAGAAAGAATGGTAGAATTATCTTAAATGTTGTTAGGGGTCCTCCTTGCTTTAGAACTTGGAAAACATAGGTAGTTTCCATTGAGGAGGATAAGGTCAAATGGGAATAGATAGATAGATAGGTTCATTGCATATTTGATAGTAAGATAGAAGGTTATGAGCTTTAGAAATAGATGATTCAAGAATGGAAATTTTATCCATCAACATCTTAACTAAATTTTTTTGAGGTTGGGGGGATCCATAATTTGGTAGTAGGTTAAGTTGAGGTTGGGTGGATACAATGTATACATAAGTGGTGGAAGGTTGAGAGGATGCCACATATTGGTATGTGGTCATTGAAGGATGGGATGATGCCACATATTGGTATGTGGGTACAAAAGGTTGTGTAGAAGGTGGTAGGTATCCTTGTGGGTTAGGAACATATTGGTCAGATGTCATAGGTATTTTTTTATGATGTGTCTGGGTTGGTTTGGAAGTATGGTTGAAGTGATAGGTTGAGGTTGGGTGGTGTCCCTTATGATAATGGGTTAAAGGGTAGAAGGTATGGAGAGTACCAAACTTTGGAGTGGTAGAAATTGGTGGGTTGTTAATAACAAGGGGAATATTGGAAATAGGGGTAGAATATGCCCCCATGGTAGGTGGGGTTTAGGTAACAAGAGGTAAGGTTTCTCCTATATTGGTTGTGTTGGTTGGTGTAGGGGGGTTTGTTTATAGGTTGGAATGTTAGATTGGGTTTTGATGGTTGTAGTGGATGGGATATATATAGAAAAAGAGGCTTGGGTGATCAAAGGTTAGGTGGAGGTAAAACCGACCATAAGAGGGGGATGCATACCATAGGGTGGATCCATGTGAGGAACTGAAATAGTAAAGATGTGGTGAGGTAAGGTGTTAAGGTAGTGTTGGAGGGATATGGGGTTGTTATCAAGGAATGTGGAAAAATTTGCATCACCCTCAAAAACTATCTGAGACATGGTAGGAGGAAGATAATGATTAGGAGGACTCTCAACATCTGAAGTATACTCCATGAAAGAAAAAGTGGAGAAAGATGGTGGTTCTTGGTTGGTTTGATTCCTCAATTGTTGTCTAGTAAAGACCATGAGAGGAATGGAAAAGAAATGATGAAAAATCACACTTCAAATAAACAGCAAGCAAAAGTAAAATAATCTCAAGATAATCCAAACATACACTAAAAGTGCATTTAAAACTAAGGATTATTTTTAGATTATTTTTGGCTTATGCCTTAGAAAGTGTGAAGAAGAAATTTGGCTTGAAGATTAGGTACTAAAGAAGAAATCTAAGATTGGTTTTAGGTTGTGTTTAGGTGCTCAAAAATAAATATGTATTAAACTTCAGTACATGGCTTAGTATTGGGACCTGTCCCCTTACTTCACACACCACAATGATAAGGGTGTCGGGTGCTTAGCCAAAATATACTAAATTTTAAAGTTTATGCTCAACTAGAGAGCTGAGTTGGTTCTCCCCTTGGTAATGACCTCCAAGTAGGATTGTCGAGAAAGGGTGAGGTTTACCACTAGGTGATAAAACCCTAGTTGGGCCTTATCTTAAGTTTTTTTGATGTGTTGATTGATTATGTGGTTTGGTAAAGTGTGTGATAACAAGAGTGAATCTATGATTAATTACTTTTGATTTTAAGTTAACTAGATAAACTAAAATAAGCAAGTAATTAATGTAATATAAGATTTATTTTAAGCCTAAAAGAAATTTCATATTTCATTGGATGATCATAGAATAAAGGAAGAAAGAAAGATCACCTAGATGATGTTAGGTCCCACCTGACGTGCCAAAATGTTTCTCTTAATTTTTTCTCATTTCTTAATTTTGGAAGAAGATAAGAAACTAGTAATAAGGGTGTGGTAGAAATACCTAGCTAGTGATGTATGTGTAATACAAATGAAGATTGAGAACTCCTCTTTAGCTAGGAAGGAATAAGCTACAAATAAGAAAACACAAACAAAAGAGGTTATTAGCAAGATAGTTAAGTGAACTACCTAATGTAAGCTAGATCCAAGAAGCATAAGCTCACTAGGAGGCTATCAATCCACTATTGATAACAATCAAGTTGGAAATGATAAAGTAAGGTACTTGTATAAAGTAAATGAAATGAAATACAAGAAGAAAGTAGAATTCTTGTTAAATAAAATGACTAACTATAGCAAAATCAAGTCAATAATCATGTTAAAATGGGTGAAGTTAGGTTCATAAAATCAAAAAAGGGCTTGTGAATAGGCAAGAACACAAAAAATTAGGTTTGGTTAGGGTTAAGGGGCTGAAAATAACTTACTATTATTTTCTGCCATAGTGACCATCAATGGTTGTGCTAATCATTGATGGTTCTCTATGAATTCTAAAAATATTCAAAAAAAAGAGTTACAGGTTGGGTCAGAGGTCTAATAATGGTTCTGTAAAAGATCTAGTAGTTAGGAAAAAAAGTAAAGATAGGTTTGATTAGGTTGGGGGGGTTATAAATTCAATGAAACAAAGAATAAGTAAAATATACCTCTAGCTTGGTGTATGGTTGATGGTTGAAGCCTAGGGTAATTTTGCTAGAGTAACAATAATTTGGCCTCAAAAGAAAATTTAGTATAGGTTCGGGTCTCTTTTGTTATTGTTTATTTACTAAAGGAAGACTAGATGCTAGAAAGCTTTAATACTTGTATGCAAGAATGCTTGTGATGATGGATCTCACCTCCTACTCCCCTCCTTTTATAGGAAAAGAGATATGGAGGATAGAAGGTTCCCTAGAAGGTTAGGTTACTAATTTTAATGCTTGGGAGTTTGTTAGCACTACATAAGGTGATCATATTTACTTTTGCCTCATTAGCTTTCACATAGTTGGTGATGTGTTAAGAAGGTGAGGACCTGACCGTCGATGGTCAGGCTAACCATCGATGATTAAGATAATCTTTGATGGTCGAGTGTCCAAGTTTAAAGGGGCAAAAAGAGGGTTAAAATGGTTTGGTTAAATTTTAAGTTATTAGGTTGGTGAGTTTAGTTAACTAGGTAATCAACTAGACTTAAGGTCTGATAGGGGTCCATAAGGGTCTTGAGCTGTTTTGACATCTAGAACCATCATGTGCAATTTTCTAGTGTCTATAATTACCTTGGTTTATCTACTTTATTTTTGTGTAATTATCCTTTCCAATTTTTTATTTTTGTATGTCCTTGAATGCCTATTCCTTGATTACATTGGTTAACTACTTGATTTTTTTGTATGTATCATCACCCATTCTAAAATTTTGTGTACATCTTTGTTTCCCTTTCTCATATGATTTTAGCAATTGGTTGATCTATTTTATATGTTCACTCATTCTTGATTTTTGTATACATCTTCCTTCCTACTCATAGGTTATGTAGACAGAATAAGTATTTAATAGCTGAATGCATATTAGGGATCACATGCTCTTGACATTCTTAAAATGGTTAGTGGTCTTAATTGGTAGAGATATGTAAGATATGATGAAATAATTGGTTTATTGAATATTTAAACACAAATATGTAAGGGAAATACAATGGGTATATGTAATTATTAGACAAGAATATTTAGGGTAGTTATCGATGACTACATATTGTATCTTAAGTTGTAAGCCCACCCATTAACAATATTGCATAACTGGCATGGTTTTAGGAATCATGACAAGCTTTTTTAGTGGAATGGGTTATATTGATTTTTAGGAATGTACTTCATGTCTTTATAAAATATGGGAGACCTAAAGAAATGACTTTGAATTTAGCCTTGCTTTATCATGAATGTTGTTTGCTTCAATCACTCCTACAAAAAAGGAAACCCAAAGCTTATAAGAATCTAGATCCCTTCCTAGGCAGTTAGGCTAAGGGATTTGTTTTAGTGCAAGAATAATGATAATCTTTCCCCTTATTTTTTCACTTGGGTTTTTCAAATATTATGAGTGAAATTTTATATATTAATAGATGTTTTTAATTTTTATAGTTATGTGATTATATTTTTTCATGTTACTCTGAATATCATTGGTCATTTAAAATCTATTTTTTGGTATTTTTAAGACACTAGTGTATATTTCAAACATCTAAAAAATTGGTCTAAATGTTTGATTATAACTAAATAAAAAAATGAAACATTATTTAATATTGATGTCATTAAAAACAAATGACAAATTAGGCTAATGTCAGACAAAAAGGTAAAGTATATTGATGAGAATCTAGGTATATAATTGGTTCAATGTATGATAGATGGCACTCCATATAAACAAACATTAAATTATTCAATACATTTATGTAAAAATTACATCTACCTAATGGTTAATATGCTTAATTCTTTGAAATATACCTATAAAATCTAACTTTCATCAATTCATACGGAGGCATTTAATTTTAATATGCACATTACCAAGTTCACATAGTAAGTCTATTAGGAGAAGGGTTAATCACTAGACAATATGAATTACTTACAACTACCTTGCATACATGTGTATAAAAAAAATTCTTTAGATGGAAAAAAATCACAATGGATGGATTTTAAGGTGTACATTAACTTACTAGTCATTAGATATTGAAATCTATGTGTACTAATTTAAGGATAAGGTAAAATTAGTGTTATGGATTATTGTGCTAAGATAGTGTACCCCCTAAAATCCATCCATTGTGATTTTTTTTACATCTAAAGGATCAAAACATAGTTAGTCTAGTGAGTATGGATAAATTAGTATGTAAATCAACTTAATATTAATACTTTGTATCCTAATTATATGCACCAAAAATATAATAATACTATCCCCCTTAGTATAATTCTTATTGAGTAACTATATACTAAGGGGTCAGTAAAGGTGAACTAGAGTAAATAATACATATAATCTTGACTATGATTTAACAAAGAAAATAATATTATAGTCATTATGCTAATTATAATTATTATCCCCTTTTGTATATAAGTATATGGTACTCATTATGCTTACTATATTAGAACCTACATATTAATGACTAGTATTTGTTGAATAGTCTATTTTAATATATTTAAACTAGTTAATGAATACAAATATACTTATAATAGAAGAAATGAATAAATATTATAAACAAGGATAAAAATTAAGATCCAATAATCATATTAATATGCTAACCATTTTCAAAGTTGTGCTCTCATATTAGTATTATAACTATTACACTTGTTTAGATGACTACAATATATCTAGTCATCATTAGACTTTACAAACAAGGTCACATGTAATTATGGTAAATTGAGATTCTAGTATTCCTCATCATACTAAACCTAGTTTAATGTTTCTTAATAGATTACTACATGTGAGGTTATTTCTATATAAATCTATGAATTATATAAAAATATAGTTCGTGAACCTTTAAATCTTAAGAAGCATTACAACTAGAAGTCACTTACTCTACACTCTTTGCACTAGGATATGCTAATATGGAAATCAAATTTTATGAAATTGGGTGGCCTTCAGTGGGTAACTCTAATAAATTAGGGGTAACTGCTCAGAATGCCCTATATAATAGGAATTTGATCTAGTGATTGGCTCAGAACAAGGAAACTTCGCTGAGACCAAAACTTGTTGTAAAGACTTACATATTTTCATTATTTAATGAGGATGATAAGGGTGGCCAACCTATGAAATAAATTAATGACTTTTAAAAATAGATGGAACCCCAACTTATAGTGTGGGATTGGTTGGAACATTATGTATTGGGTCTCCACATATTACTTCGCCTCTTGATTCCACATCTATAGCTCTGTCTCGTACTGAATCTAATAAATATTCAATTTATTCCTATTCCAAGGTATGCATAATATATATGATATTTTATTTATATTTGTTCATAATTTAAATGCATCTAGTTATATTTTGTTGCATGCTTTATATACAAATTTAAAGGATGTAAATAATGTTCTATAATATCAAGGGGTACAAAATTGTTTTATTTTTATCAACTTTCCTTCCTCTATTTAATATTTGGTTCAAGATACATTTGTTTGGAAAATTAAATTATGAAATCAAATTCTTGATTTGATCTCTTTGGTTATTTACATAGGTAACCCATTGTGTGCCTTCCATTGCTAGTTATCTCCAGATCTTGAGCCGTTGTTCTTTCCTTATTAGTTTGTTGTTTCTTCCATGATTAGAACCATATAAGTGTTGTAAAAAATTACTATGTTTCCTTAATTCCTCATTACCTCAAATGATGATAACTCTAATGAGATTTCATGGCTAGTGAAAAAATATGGTTGTCTTTAGTCATTGGCTAGAAACACTTGAGAATAAGTAAAGGGTTACATACATCATAGAAATCCACATTGCATGACCTAACAGAGCATAAATATTAGGCTCTATAATATTTTGGAAGAAGATTATGAAGTTATCTTTCAATATTAATTAATTCTTACACATACAAAAGTTTGACAAGCTCACTAAAGTGGACTATTCTAAGTTTGTAATGGAAAAAACTTTACCTATGGAGAGTATACAAATTACGTACTCCTATCCACATCTAGAGAAAGACATTTTCCATTGTCTCTATCCAAACCATGTTACTATGTGAATTCGTATCAATCATTTAGCTTAATAATGAAAATACAAAGTATAGTAAAAGCCCAAAAAACTAACCCCTACATACTTGTATGATGATTTTTCCAACCTAGTTGTGTGCCATCCCAAAGTCATGTCGAAAAAATAATTCATAAAAATGCAACACTAAAATCATCCAAAGCAAAGCCATAGAATCTATAGCCCTGATCCATGTGACCTTAGGGGATGTTAAACATGTATTTCCTATTATGGGTCATACTAAAGCCAATATTTCGTGTCTCAAGCCAAACCAAATAATGGGGGAAATAAATTAGCACAACCATTATATTGCTACAAACCAATTCATCTGCATTTTTCTCTATCGGTAGGAAAGAGAGATGGAGTCTTCCATGTGCCTATTGAAAATAAATATAATATATTTGTTCCAACCAATATCCATGGTTGATATCTATTTAAATTTGTCACTTGGGATAAGCCCTAGATTAATGCACCCATGATTTTACCTGGCATTCATTTATAGGCATCTGATTGAGATTTTTGAAATGGTGGTAAAGATTATTAGCAAAGCTAAAATGCATAATAATTTACATACAAAATACCATTTATAACATAGCTTCCCCCTCCATATTTTTACACTTATACCATAATTTCAAAGATCATTACCAACATAACCCTCATAGTCTTTCCATTACATTTTAATCAGGCTTCTAGATATAGCAAATTTAAATGAGAAACATTTTGGGGTGGATGGGACCTCTTTATACATCATTATCTCTCTGAATCAAAAATTAGGATAAGAAGTAGAAGTAACTCCTTACTTATAAATGAGAACCACATTTTAGTAAAACAAAAAATAAAGGAAAAAAGAGGATAAAACCATTAGGAATAATATATGAAAATATTTTATCATGGCCACGGGAAGAGGGAGCGCAGCCACGAATATGGCCATGCTAAAACCCTTACCTCCACGGCCATGGTTTTTGGAGACCAAGTCCCAGAGCTAATGGGTTTCTTGATGCTGAGCGCGGCATGGCAATGGGTTTATCTTATTGCGTGAAAGGGGAATTTTTTTTTTTTGTTTGGACTGTCAAACCAAAGCGTGGCATGGTGTTGGCCATTATGTTACTCAACCAGCGAGCTTGGAGAGGGTTTGGCCATGGGGAGGGCATTGAACGGATCCCCATGGTGGTAGATGATGTGTTAATAGCGGATCCAGAGGGGTTTTGTTTCTGCTGTAACCCCAGGGGCTAGATTGAAGATGATTTTTCTGGGGGTGGTTGCCAAATCCAGTTTTTCGCCATTGCCTTCCATCTGTAGGGTCGTAGCTCGTGTATAAGTGCTTCAAGACGTCTTTCAACAAAATTTTGATTGCCAAGGCGGTGTTTCCTCTGTGTTTTACAGAGGGGGAGAATGGGTTGATGATCAGATGGACGTTTGGGGCGATGGCGGTGCTAGTTTTGGGGTTTGTTTGGTTGGGGATGGGGTCTGAAGGCGGACGTTAATGTGGCTCCCAAATACCCCTCCTCATGTTAACGTGGCTCTAAAATGTGTAGATATATTATTGCATATATTTTTTAAGGTTACAGGTCCTTGTAAAACCTGGGTTCCTATTTCAGGTCGTAGACCCTGGTTTTATTGTTTAGGTTTCAGGTCCTTGAAAAACCTGTGGAGTTTTGTCTGGATTATCTTGGGGGTTTCAGGTCCATGTAAAACCTGGTTTTTTTACTGTTGTTTAGTGGGTTTGCCTGTCCAGGCGGTTTTTATTGTTTTTTTTTTTTTTTGATTTGTAAAGGGTTTCGGGGCCCCTTCAAAACTTGCTTTTACCTTAATCTAAAACCATTAGGAATAATATATGGCTAGAAAGGATCAAATTTGAGAGAGAGGATGTAGAGAAGTACCCATGAAAATACTCAATAAGATTTAAACATGACCTTCAACTAACTCAAAGACCTGATATTTTCATATCTAAATGGCTTGAATCTAATCAATATTGGCCCTAACCATGTGAGCTAATGAATAATGGCCACCATGCCCTCTGCTTTACTAGTGCATCCCCCTAAACCAATGGTGCAACATTAATTCACCAAGTTTATTCAGTCTTTGGAATATTTCCATCCATAAGTTGGTGAGATAAAATCATAAACTCTCTATAGCCTTCCAAATATAATACAATAATCAAGAGGCCTTAGTCTATTAATTGCATTCACACATTCCTTATCTAAGGTTCCTAAATAACATTAAATAAGGCTATAAGTTGGTAGCTTTAGTAAAATGCATGAATTTCAATTAAATGTGGTGAAGATTTTTAAGTGTAAAATATTTTCCAACTTGGCTAAAATTGACAATAGTAATTTTCAATGATTTGATTGCCAAAAAAATTGTTTTATAGCAGTAATTGCCTTGATTCATGTCAGCCCAAGAATAGTATAAAAAAAATTTAGCCAATATCCAACAAAAATAGTATTATATTCAATTAGTTAAAATGCTTGAAACTTTTCTTACAAAATGTTTACATATTATATAGCATGTAAAATGATGTAATTTGATCAAGAGAGAGAGTAGGTATTAATAAGGAGTTAAAAGAAAATGAAGA
Organism: Torreya grandis; assembly: GCA_037957365.1. Lineage (NCBI taxonomy): Eukaryota > Viridiplantae > Streptophyta > Pinopsida > Cupressales > Taxaceae > Torreya > Torreya grandis. The sequence goes on from JARHVA010007669.1 coordinate 64,946, forward strand.
CAAGAGTATACCCTTTAGGACTAAAAAGAACAATATCCCCACCCAATTTAAAATTTTAAAAAAAATTGATTCCTTGTCTTTTCACCAATTTGATGTGTTTGGTTCCACTAATCCATGAAATATAAGAGGACTTGACCTCGAGACCTCTTTTTTTAAAAGGTTTTAACTAAATTTATATTGCCACTACACCATTACTTGTAAGTGAGCCAAAATTTGTTTTTAATTTTAAAACATGTAAAAATTCATTAATAATAATATAAAACCTTTTGAAAGGTGAGGGAATTGGGAAGAGTGGATGTGGTAAGGTCAAGTCCATGTGTCTAGTGAGGAAAATAAAAAGGAATGCATTTGGAAGGCTTGAGGGCAGCAATGGCAGAATTAGTAGTAGGTGGTGCTAATGTATGTCATAGGGAACATGATAGTAATATCAAAGTGAAGATTTGAATATTCTAGGGAGAGTAAAGGGTCAAGGGAAATCGGTGATTGAATTAGAGAGCCACATTAACAAAATAATAAAAGTGATGTTTTGACCATTCACAATAGGTGAAAACATCAAGTATGTCATCCTAGGAAATGTGGAGTATGTAGCTTGTCAACACATGAGTCATATGATCTTGATTTTTTTTTTTTAAATTAAAAAAAAATAGTACTAGGTAAATGCATGGATTCAAATTGCTTAGATTTTAAAAATTCATTTTTTTTAAAAGCTTAAAACATTATACCAACCATATGGTATGCCTTGTACCTAAGTGAGATCCAAAGACCTTAAAATGACCTCAGAAACCCTGTTAGAAAACCCTATCAATTTTACAATAGATCCATAGGTTTTCATTAATTTTAAATGCAATGATAATTGTTACATTATTTAAATACAAACTAGGAAAACAATTATCTCTAAGAAATGCCTAAAACTATCCTAATTACAAAACTAGTCTTTAGTGACTCTAATAGCATATTAAGATTTGGGCTAACTAAGACTAAATCTAAACTAAGACATAATTCACACAAAGAAATAGGGTGGAGAAATGAGAAGAGGATAAATGATTGAATAAAAATATATAATGATTTATTCATGTTATGTTTATTTCATGTAAAATATAAATAAGGATAAGAGAATGCATAGCAAATTCAAACCTTGCTTCTTTTATCCTAGAGGCATTAATAATAGGCATATATTATTGGTTGATAACAATAGTTAATGTTGAGTGGCATTAGTTACACATTCATAATTTATTTTAAACCAAAATAAAAATATTAAATTGACTATAGAATTTATTCATAAACCTTAGTTAACTTATGCATATGAAAAATATTGCACCCAGATTCTCTTATTTTAATTTATAAACAACTTAAATTAGATGTCTTAGTTAGGCCTTTTTTAATCCATATTGGTTTTAATTGATTGATTGAAAATGAAATATATTTTATCAGAGGCTCGTCTTAGGTCTTAACATAAGGAATACTTTAATTACCAACAAAATTAAAGAAATTTATTCAGACTCTTATCTATGAAGATGGAGAGGATCACGAAAAAATCTTATAAGTTATACAAGATATATCTATTGGTTATTCTAGTTACTCTTAAGTCAACCCATATGTGAAGGGGAAACCATGGTTTATATGGGACTTAATAAGAGGTGAAATGTGTGTTAGAGTGCTTAAATATAAGCCTAATTGTTATTATAATGACACCTCAAAGGAGGTAAGTAATAAGTATGATTGTATTGATAATGTCACTATGCTTGTCTCTATTCTAGTTGAATGTACAATAATTTATGGCTAATGCTAAAATTTTATAATTTTTAAAAATAAAAAAAATGATAATATTTTATTAAAAAAAGGCTTGTCAAACTTCATAACTAATTGTTTGTGTGTGTGTTTGATACATGAAAAAGTAACTAAAAAGTTGAAAAGAGTAGTATCCAAAAGAGGCCTAATAAGGAGACCAACATCCACATAGAAAACAAGGAGATCCAAGGTAATTTGAAAATATTTTATAAACTTTAATATTGTTAGGTTTTTGTTTTTGTTTTTTTTAAAGCACGCAATGATTATCAAATTTTTTTGTTTGTTTAGAATATGTTGTGTTATTGTGTCAATAGGATAGAGATTATGTTATTATATTTTTTAGGATTCACTTTATCAATAAATTTAGTTGATATATTTTTAAGGCAAAAATAATATAATGGGGTGAAAGAATTTATACTCCATACAAAATAGATGTAGGAATGTAGAATTGTGAGATTAGAAAATCAAGAGAACTTTGTCTCACTTGCTTGTCACAATAATGGTTTTATACATATGTGAAGTTTAGGGCAATAATGTGTGTAACCTAAAATGAAGACAAATAGAGAGAATCCAAATATATTTAATCACAAGTAGCCTCAAAGTCAAAGCATCAATTACTTATGAGATTCTATTAGTTGAAATAAAGACTTTCTCATTGGATATTTGATAATAACTTAGACACTAAGTTATTTAAAAAAATACAAAATATTGAGACTTGTCAATGGCCTATAATGGTGGTAGAGGAAGAGCTTAGTAGAAATAATAACACATGGATGCGATAGAACAATAGTGGATGATTAAATGGGACATTAACATGCAAAAGTGTCCAAACATTATTGAGCATTTTTTTTTTAAATAATTAAGGGAAACTCTAATGTCTTTGATGAAGCAGTGCCAAGACCACATATCAAAAATCAATATTTCCACTATAAAAAAAAGTATGTGAGAGAGAAATTTAAGACAATGATATGGATAAAATAACTAGGAAGGAAGAAATCATATTATATCAAGGAGTTTAATGTCACATGGGACCATGATGGAAAAGTCTACATAAGAGGAGAAATCAAGTGGAAGGCAAACATGTTGATAGCTCAGTTAAGAACTAGCTCACATCATATTAGATGTGAGACCCACATGTGAAAAACACCTAAAGAGGAGTGAGAAATGAGAACATGCATATTTTATAATAAGGGGGTGATAGATACATAACAACACTTCATCATGGAGTGTGTGGTCTATAATGATATCCACATCAAGTACATTGACATCTTGAGAGTAGACAACCTAACCAACTTGTTTGAAGAGGCAAGAGTAATTAAAATAGTAAAATTTTATATCAAGATCTACAATAGAAGATTAGACATCAAAAAAGAATTATTTTTTTATGAGACTAATAAGGCATCCCTTATATCAAGGTTATGTCAATGTCTTATAATTATATTTCAACTCTTGGTCCCGTAAGCTATAGACATTATTAAAATCTTTCATTCATAATTATGCTCTGAGGACATCAACTGTGTGAGATCATATCAAGGAAAAGGCAAAGAATTTAATGATGATGTGATGGAGGAAGAAGAGTTATTAGTTTTTGTTTTTGTCTTGCTCCCACTCTTCTCACCTACAGCTACATTTTATGCAATGTATTATTTTAATATTTTCCCTCTCATACTGTAAGAAGTGATGAAATGGAAAATGACATGCCATAGCCCATTTTTAGGGATTGGGACTATAAAATATTGTATCATTTTATACAATTTTTTATATGTTTAAGTCCTATAAAATAGGAAATAATATAGCCAATGACCTAATAAATTTAAAATATTATTATATTTTTTAATGAAATAAAGCTTATATTATTAATATAAATATATCAACATGTACAAGACTATTCATAAAAAAAGGTTGGTGATAAGAGAGCATGTCACAACAACACACTAGGCCTAGCCTAGGGAACACAAGTGAGGTGAAAACCTAAATAAAACTATATTTGATATGTAAATTAGTTGGAGGGATTTAACTATTTTTCATGTGAATTGCGGGTAAATATAAATTTATGATGTGTGTGTAGGACTAAATTTGATGGAAAACACAATCAAATTTGTTTTGTAGACTATGTCAGATGTAAGTTAAAAATTTTGACAGACCATTGAAAATAGTAGAGAGAGAGAGAGAGAGAGAGAGAGAGAGAGAGAGAGAGAGAGAGAGAGAGTTTCCTTTATGTACTATAAGTATAAATTATACAAACATTTAAAGGGTAGTGTTGAGTAAATCATCAAAAACATTATGACATTTAGGTTGATCATCAAATTTAGTCCACATATTAAGTGTAGGTGTAGACATTTATTTTTTAGTAGTATTAATTATTGGTTGTAAAGTTATAGTATTTTATTATATTTGTGTGTTTGTATATTAATTAAAATTAGGCTCTTATTAACACCAATCATATTTCTTTGGAATAATTATGTTTTCATTTATAGTTCAACATTTCAAATCACTACCCATGATCATTCATCAGGAGAAAAAGACTAATTGTTTAACAAAAAATTAGAACACTCCTTAAATAGGGTAGAAACAATGGTCAAAAGAGGTATAAAGTGATAAAGTAGCCATTGATAGATTTTTAAATAAGTGTTCACCCACCTATTTTAATACAAGCCTATACCTCTATTTTAATACCTAGTATGAGACCTAAAACCTAAAGACTTAAATCCTAATAATTTAATAATTCTTACCAAACAAGTGATTATAATAACATAATTATTTAATTAATCACCAAAGTTGAAAAAAATATTAAATTTTGACCAATATCTCACTTAATACCTCTTTTGACTATTATTTATACCTTATTTAAGGAGTGCTACATTTTTTTATTACATCATTAGTCTTTTATTTGTAATGCAGGATCATGGGTAGTGATCTAAAATGTCGAGCTATAAATGGAAACATAATTATTCCAAAAGCATTGTGATTGATTTGTATGGACTAAGAAAGCATTAAATCTCTTATTAACATGTCTTTCATGTGTTTATAGGTGTCCCTTGTTCTTTCTTCCCATCCCCCTCTCTCTTTCCTCTTTCTCTCTCCTCCCTTCCCTATTCCTTGACATTCAACATTAGAAATTATATGTCCTAATAAATTTACTTCAGTAACACCAAAGATAGATTTATTGGGATTAAGAGAACTATCAGACTTTCTACATCTTGTGAAAATCTCATGAAGATGATGTAAATGCTTCTTTCTCTTTTTGGAATAGACTATAAGATTGTCTAAGTAAACTTAAATGATTATACCAGTTAACTCATTAAAAGCTACATGCATACCTCTTTGAAAAGTGGCACCTATGTTCATGAGACCAAAAGGCATCCTCTTAAAATCAAAATTCCCTCTTTGAGTAGTAAAATTTGTCTTATATCTATCATTAGATTGATAAATATTTAATTATAACCAAAAAATCTATAAAGTAAAGACATCATTTTAGATCCTGCAACTTGTAAGATTGGATCGATACTCGAAAGAAGAAAATTATCTTTTACACTAACCTTGTTTAAATATCTAAAGTCTACACATAGTCTAATATCTCCATTCCTTTTACATATGGATACTAAATTAGCTGCCCAAGAATAATATTTTATAGGAAAAATGACACCACTATCAAGCATTTTGTCAAGTTCTTTACTGATGGTGTCTTTCAAGAAATGGTTAATTTTGCTTCTTTTCTACCTAATAGGTTTAATACTAGGGTTTATAGGATTACCATGTCTAATAGTATTGGTATCATAACCCTTTATGTCTTTATATGATGAATCTAACCTTCTCATCAAACATACATTGTATTCTAAAATAAACAAATTTAGGATCTTTTTTGGTTTTAAGATTAATGGCAATAGTTTCTTCAATTATTTTCCTAGAAGGTTCTTCAGCATATGAAGTCTTTGGATGATCATCTAGAGTAAATATAGATTCTAGGCTAACCAAACCATCAAGAAATTTATTAGTACTTATTTGTAAATAATATCTATAATTAGACACATAATCATCATAATCAAAATAATTTTATTTAAGACAAGAATAAATATGTTTGTCACATCTAAAAATAGGCCAATTTTCATTTAAATTAGGGAGTGTAGGTCTAAAAATTCTAAAAATAGGAAGTCAACAATTGGCTCATTTTAACTTAGAGTAGAATTAGAAGCAAAAAAAATGAGCTTATCAGATCAAACATTAAATTATCTAAGTATATGAATGATATTAAAGGCTTCTAAATTTTCAATTAAATCTCAAAACTTTTGGGTGTATTGATGAAGATGAGTTTGATTTGTTTTGTAAACTTCCTAACTTGTGTAAGAATCAACTCAGAATCACTAAAGATTTATAATTGTCTAATATTCAATTCAATAGCCTTTTCTAGACCTAAGCATAAGGCTTCAACTTATTATTATTATTATTATTATTATTATTATTATTATTATTATTATTATTATTATTATTATTATTATTATTATTATTATTATTATAATTATAAAAAGACAATTTGTAAGCATAACAAAAAAAATTACCCAAAGGAAAAATAAGATAAATTCCAGTAGCATTACCTCTTTGTCAGAAAACTCCATCAAAAAATAAATACCATAAACTGTCTCTAAAAAAGGTCTTTTCTTATTTCTTTTCAAGTTCATCTAAGGTCAACAACTCAAAAGTATCAATCCATATTTCTACATAATTGACAGTGGAAGGTAAATAATCAATAGGATTACTAAACCAATCTTCCCTTTATATAAAGGTGATCTCATTTCCCACCAAAACCCAAGTTGCATCCTTTACAACAAAACCACTAGTTGCTTTTGACTAATCACTTACTAGAAGCATATCATATTTACTAGGAATATTTAAAATTTGAACATTTCTCATAAACCTAATTATTTTATCCTATAAAATTTTAATAACAAGATCATGAAACTTAATACAACTCTTAGTTTGTCTTGAATCAAAACCTATAATTTTAATGTTGTCATTTTTATAAGAAATGCCTATTGGTTAAAAATAAATTTTCATATTATATTTTTTGAATCACCAATATCTAGAATATAAATATGTATGATTTTATCTAGAATTTTATTTGATATTTAAACAGGTGGTATATAATCAGTATGAGGGTCATATATCTGAATAAAAAATAAGAGACTGAGGTTGTTCATTATTCTTTATTTCTTCTTGAAATCTTAATACATCCTTAGAATTTGAGTTTATATTGGAATCATTGATTTTTTCAAACTATCCTGATAAATTAGTAGTCTATAATAATGGAAAACCTACTTTGATAGTTTCCAAATCATTTATAATATTATAAGCTCCTACATCTGGATGACATATATGAGTGTAATTCTTGAGTTTGTAAGGAGAATATCTAATCGATAAAAGATTATTATTTTGAGAACTAATTATAACATCATTTGATGTAGCATTATTCTACATACCTTTATCTTTATCAAGATTTTTAGAAGAATAAGATTGATTATTAGCCATGTTATCTTTTTGATTAGAAAAATATTTTTGTCTTGTATAAAACATTTAAGAACTTATAGATTTTATTTCATCTAAAGACTTATCAGATCCACACATATTTATATTATTAGCAAGATCAATGAAAATAATCTCTTTTCTTTGAATATACCTTTTAAATTTATGTACAGTTAAACAAGTATTAGGATTGTGATCCAACTCACAAACATTACAATAATGAACCTTTTCTTTAGTTTTACCTTTTTGAAAAAGGGAGAATATACCTAACAAATATAGCTTATCATCAAGCTATTTTTTGATGGTGACCAGCTCAATTTGAAGAATATGAATGGATTTTAAAATTTCTTTATTATCTAAATTTAAACTAATTGTAGTTCTATCATTAAAACTGACACGTTTTAATTTATTTTCATACTCAATATAAAAATTTATAGTTTCAACATAATTTGTAATATTTTTATGATCTAAATCCATTTTACATTTTAAAGGTAAAACATTGAAAAAATATTCTAAACAATATTTTCAAATGTCTAACATCATGGGGGATCTTTTGTCAAAGTCTAGTGAATCTACCAATAAATTGATAAGTGATTTCTCCTGTATCTATAGAGATATTTACTAATTCATTAAACTAGATCTAAATCTTTTTTAGGTTTACGAAAACAAAGATCTAACCATTCCTCAATATCATTCCAAGTATAAATAACACTAGAGGGAAGACTAATAAAATCTTGATGAGCTTTTCCTTCTAATGTTTGAGAAAAAACTCTAAGAGACATTTTTTCATTTACCATACCTAGAGTTACACAAATTAATCTAAAAGAGTATAAATGTTCCTTCCATGATTCATTAGGACTTTCAGATAACTTAAGGATATTAAGACTATTTAACGAAGGAAGCTTACCTAGATGAGTACCAATATTGATAGGATTTTCATGAATCCAAGGACTCACTAAAGGTTAAGCTACTTCATCATCATAATTTACCTCATTATCAATTACCTTAACTTGATTTTTATTGTTATAGTCCTAGAATCTGGTCTCAAGCTCTCTATTATATCTATTGAATTTATGGTGGTGTTCTTCCATTAGAATTTTTAATAAATTTAACCACTTGAATAGATTGGTTTAATTCTAAAGTTGTATTAGGGTCATTAGTAAAAATACTATCATTAGGATGAAAAAAATCAAAAAGAAAATTAACTATGAGTTGAGAATTAATAAGCAAGATTTATTCTCTCTCCTAATTGATTCATTGGTTAGTTTTCTTAATATGATACCGTGTTTTATGTGGAAGAATTAATTCTATCTCACTAATTTTTGATTCCTCTATTTTCTCATTTATAACTTCAATTATGTGAGGTAAATCAAAAGGTTTGTTATACCATGTAAAATAAGTTAGATTAAAAGCAATGTCAACTTGATCATTAGTAATATCAATTAAAGGTTGTATAATTGGGGGAAGACCTCCAATGGTGATGGACAAATAATGTAAAATAGAAATAGAAAAATAAGACTTTTAAAAAGATATTTCCAATAGAGTCATCAAAATTGTTGGCAATCAAAATTATCATACCAAAGAATCAACCCTTTCACCTATCATGAAGATTAAAATGGAATCGTACAAGTATAACAGTAGGTATCTAATAGATCACGAATGATCCTATAGATGTACAAAAGCTTTTTTAATTATAATTAAAAATAATAAATAAGTCAAATAATGAACAATAGTCCATTATAATTCAAAAATCAAATATCACATAAATCAAATGAAAAGAATCATATTATGATGATAAATCTAATCTATTCGATAGATAAAGTCTAAGAAAGAGGCAACCTTTTGAAATAAAGATCTTTTATATTTCTATTTTATCAAATTGGCTATGATATTCTAATATCTTTGTTAAGCTCAAAATAAGTCCAAAAAAAAATGACCCAAAACATAAATTTAAAAAATTAAAATAGAAACCAAACAATGAGATAAAAATAATGACTAACATTATTAATTAAATAACAATCTAACTAAATAAGAAATAAACTATTCTAAACTACTAAAAAAATATCATGAAATAACATACAAACATGATACAAATAATGTAAAGTACTTTAATCTAATCTTACTAATAATAAATCTAAGTTTAAACTAAAGACTAATATATGAACTTATAGAAAATAAAAGATTAATCCAAACACACAAATAAATATAATTAAAGATTACAAAATCAAATAAGTAATTGAGTCAAAACACTTAATCTAAATAAGAGATGATCAAATAAGAATCTAAATTAATAGACTTGAAAGAAGTAAGTGAAGTATAATTTAAACCTAAGACATAATCAAAAGTGAATTAAAGAAATACAATACTGAAATAAAATGCAAAACTAAAAAAATAAAGTTAAATTAAATTAATAAGAATTTAATACTTTAAATAAAATGAAAATCAAATATAAATCAATACGAACTAATTAATTCTAAAAAAATAACAAGATGAAATAAGAAAATTAAACCTAGATGAAAAGAAAAAAAAAACTAATCTAAAGAAAGATTAATGAGAAAATGAAATCAAAATATGAGTCTTAGAAAAGAGTCATCTTAGTAGAAAATAAAATAAGATTTTTTTGAGAAATCAATTTTAGTACAAAATATATTTAAAATGATAACTATTATAGTTTGAAAATATTAATAAAGTAGCGTACATGGTAATGTAATCATTATTATTCAAGTTTAATGACTGTATATCTACAATCATCATAAGATATTAGACTTAATAGACTTTACATATCAATTTATAAATTAAACAAGAAATTTAGATATACATATATTTATTAAGAATATTACCTAACCGTCAAAGGATGTGTTATTAGTCTATTTATAAAATTTGAATTAGCTCAGAGATGTTGCATAGAAAAGAGAATGATGAATAACATTGAAGTAATTCGGAGTCTTTAGAATACCTACGTAATATTTCTCTCTTTGTGATGTAAACTCAATCTCCTTTTAAATTATATTCTTAAGATAAGGTTAATAAAATAAGCTATAACTAACTTTAATTAGTTATTTGTTAATTTTAATTGACTTTAATAAAACTAATTAGTTAATTTTATAACTTGAAATCAAGTTCAATATTTTAATAAAGTCTTAAAATAAAAATTAAATAATAATAAATGAAATACAACTCTAAATGGGTGGGGGGGCCTTAGTCATTAAAATCATTAAAATATAAACATTTAAATATACCAAACAACATAATAATTATAGCATTTTAAATAAAATTAAATACTATAAATATTAATTTTATATGCATTTAACTATATAATTCAATAAAATATATAATCAAAATAAATTATGCTACATAAAGTCCTAGTTTATTGTCATGTGTCCATAAAAATTAAAATTCAAAGTATCCACATACTCAAAAAATATAAAAGTATCACCAACAACAAATTAAATTATCAAGTTTTAACCAAAAAATATATTAAGTAGTAGCCCACTCATCGTCAGTATCTAAAATTACTTCAATCAAAGGATGACCTTTATCTGTTACATATTTGATATTATCCATTGTAGTTACAGGGAAATTAGCCAATTTTATGCCCAAATTACTTCCATCATCATTTATATCCAACTTTATCTTTTTAACCATTATGGTAATCAAAGGTGAATCTCAAGTTGAAGGACTGATTACACTATTGTTACCATTAGAAGAAGTAGGTATGTCTTGTTTATGTGAATAATATGTAAATTGATCAAGACTTAATTTAGAACACCCTACATGTCTACTTATGGGTTCAGGTGAGGGAGCTTTGATATTCAATGGCATAAGAGAATGTGGATGGAATTTTATAGTCATTTGGAATTCATTTTCATGAGTAGGTGTTCTATGATTAGGAAAATTATAGGGATCAGACCATAGGATAATATGCATATATTGAGAATAACCATTGGAGTTCCTCATTTGTAAGGATGAGCTCTCCAAAGAGGACTTATCTAACCCCTATTTCCACATGCATAAGTAGGATTAGATAAAAAATAATTTAACACAATTCAAAAAGTAGGGTCATCAGCATCAAAATAAATGAGCATGTATGTACCATGGTTAGAAGGTATAGAAAAAGTTCTAGTATCCCTAAAACCATAAAAAATTGAACCTCTCTAAGTATACCTATATTGAGGAGTGTCTTCTCTTCATTGATCATTATTATGCCTCAAATTATTCCCATCCAAATGTTGTCAATTTAGAGGAGTCCAACCAAACATTTCCATACTAAAATTTAGGACGTTTAATCAAAATCAAAACTCTATTTGTAATTCAAGTATTGATTCATCAATGTACAATGATTTCATGAAAATATATCAATGTTGCAAATAGACTATTAACACTCAAACCCAACAACAAATGAAAATACATTAATGTAAAAAAAATTATCAAAATTCTAAAAAGAATGATTGAAAATTTGAATAAGCTTGCATTTCTCAAAATATCATTGTAAAACTAATACAAAAAACTTAACCCTTTACATTTAAAACAGACAAGTAAAATATATGAATCCAAATCCATGTAACCCTGTTCTTAATGAATTTCATATATTGTGTCAGATTAAGATCTTGTTTCAAAATAATAACAAAAATATGAATGCAACCTTAAAATGTCTATGTTATCAAATAAATTTCATAATCACTATAAAGATCAAATAATCACTGTAATTTTAACTTTCTAGCCAACCAAGATATTTGACTATGAAAATTTATGCTAAACTATCTTTGAGAAACCACTAAAAACCCAAACATGTAAAATGAATTCAAAACTTCAAAAACCAATATACATGATTTACTTCTCCAATCAATGTATTACAACAACTCAGAATGATTTTCAAACAAGATATGCATCTTGAACAAAACTATGTCAAATATCAATATTACCACTGAAAATAATCAAACTAAACACTTTTCAAAACAATTATGCTTCTGAAAGAGAAAAAACATATATCTAAAACCAATCCTCCAAAAATAATTTCTATCAAATAAGTTGTATATCCATAACTGACAAAAGATATCTATTAAATTAAAACTCTTCAAGATTGTTTAAAAAATAATAATTTCACTATAGACATCAAGTTAAAACCATTAAAATACAACCTTTATCATATACTCTTTTCAACTATTGTATCTTTAAGATAAACAATTTTAAAAATAAAACTAACTAATACCAAAATGAAATCAACAGAGAGTACTCAAAAGAGAGCAATTTCATGAGCACCAAAATACAAAAATAAAATCAAAAAGAAATACGAACTTCAAAATTTTACCCAATTTGTATATACCATAATGAATGATTGTATACAACCCAAAATTATTTCATCGTAACACTTATTTTGTAATCAATACAACTCATTTGTATATATGCTCAAAGGTTTTTCATATTGAACCAAAAAACACATCCTCCCAAATGAATGCATCGTGAATAATTCAGAAGGGTTGTTTTTTTTTTGAAAAAAATATGCATGTAAAAAAACTAAACCAAATTCCATATTAATATTCAACTTATATATCAAAAATTTAAGAAATACAACATAAACAACATTCTTTTACTCACAACATTTTGAATACTTCCAAAACCTAAACAATGATAACTTCTTTACCCATATAGGTTTTATTATTTGCATTTGTGTAAATAGAGAAATAAACCTTCACATGTAAACCCTTTCAAAACATCACCACCTAAAAAAACACTTTGAATAATACCATTCAAAATTATCATCTTATACACAAACTACATTCACATGAAAATTTTGAACACCAAGAAAGATATCAACAAAACCAAAGAATTTTGAACTTGTCACCAGCCTATCATCTTACCACATATACAAAATTGAACACCAGGACTGAACCTAAATAATATAATACATGCATCATATTTCCCACAAATCTCTTTTAAAAATAGCTCATATTATAAAATCAATTTATGTGAAACTTACAACAAATTGAAAACTAGTATTCTTTGGAAATGAATACATGCAAGCTTATTATAGTCTCATATGATAATTCCATTATTGTGATTATGAATTTTCATTATATATATTTTTTATTATGACATTGATATTATATTGTTAAACTAGTTATTAACTATTAGTTTAGTTAGATTATCTATGGTAATAGTTGTAGTAGTGTTGGGCTGCGTACTTAATTCTATGATTAATTATTTTATAGACTTATTACTATTGTTGATGATATTATAAATCTATATTAATTATCAATTTATTGAAATAATGTGATAGATGTCTTTTTTGGTGGTTGTAAGTTTTGTCTATGAGCTAAGCAAATGTTTTAGGCTGTACTCCTGGAATCGAGTGAATTCTGAGCACATCGACATGTCCAACATGTATAATTATTGATTTTATGTTGTCCTTAGAATACCTTGATTGGTTATTATATTTTTTGACTATGGTTATTTTACTTGTTTTTGTTGTTTTACTTTGTTCAATGTTTTTATTTATCATTATTCACCATTATATTCTAATTTATATTTATTGGCCATAGTCTTTATGCCATGTGCACAACTCTAATCTATTTTCTCTCCCATGTATGTTTTTGAGTATTTTCTTCATCCCTTCTTTGATCTTATTAACATATGAAGATAAATACCTAGACTTACCTAGACCTAACACCTTAAAACCCTTGATAGCCCCTTCAGAACCCTTGTCACCCCACTCCCTTGTTCTACCCATTCAACCTAGAGAAACCTTAGACTAAGGTGGTGGCTTGTATTTTGATGACTTAACTTTGGCATTAAACTTGGTTTGATTCATTGATTTTAAAATGTTATGACATAGACTTAGGTTGATGATGTATTGGAAAATGTATTAACCCTATTTAATGAGGCAAGTGGCATAATTGTGGGGGATATAATGTTAATCCTTGAGGTTTGTGTTTAAACATGGGGGTTAAAATTTAATCTTCTTTTTTAGTGGTTGACGGATTAGTTAACCATAAATATTTAAAGACTCACCATTAATGGTGAGGTTCATGGGGGATTATCTTAGGATATGGAGATGTTTCTCTCTCATCCCAATGTAATGTAAAATTGAATTGTGTATGGGGAAGGTGGACGTGGAAAGGATGGGAGTTTGGATGAAAAAAAAAAGAGTTAAGAACATGGAAAGTTGGGTGAGAAAATAGTAGAAAATCTCGGTTAGTTTTAATGGTGGCTATACATATTGGAAAACACACACAATAGTATATGCAAGAAGTTAGAAGTTTTTATATTTTAACTTATTAGAGTTTTTCTGCATTTTCAATTAAATTTTTTAGTTTTTTGGCTTTGTTTTTTTTGTTGACTATGATTAAATGGAAATAATTCCAAGAAGTTTTTTATGTATCAGGATGTCTTAAGACTTTTGGGTGCATATACATACCTCATTTAATGATATATTGATATATCATTGAATATAAATTTATAATGGATATATATATATATATATATCTATATATATATATATATGAATAACTAGTTTGAATCCTTTGGTTTGTGACTCAACTCTGCATGCATTGTGTTCATTGACTTACTTGTTCTATAACTAGTTGTGGAGTTATATGTTTCACTATATATGGGTTTTGGGTTGAATCCAAATGTATACTTGTGTAATTTGAAATAGGTTAAGATAATTATCTTGTAAACTAGGTGGCATCTGCATTTATATGCTTGAAGAATGATTCATTAGTATTGACTATGTTTTACAAAATAAAGATGATTGTGTGTGTGTGTTGTGTGTGTGTGTGTGTGTGTGTGTGTGTGTGTGTGTGTGTGTGTGTGTGTGTCTGATTGTGTTGTTTTAAAGGTGAATGCGTTAGATGACTATGGGTGACTATGTCTTTATTATATGGTAACTATGTTTTTCCCTTTTTAAGTAACTATGTTGATTTAAAAAGGGTAACAATGTTGTTGAATGGAGTTGCATTTTATATTGAAAGTGTTTGTGTTCCTCACATATTTGACTACATTTTTACTTTTGTATAATTATGATTCATCTATGTGAATGGGTTACTTTATTACAATCATGCCATAATATTGAAATTATTAGGATCACCTTAGGGTTATTATCTTCTGATAATCTTGTTATTATTGAACTTGATGTTTCATTTGGCTAAAGCTATAAATCTATTTTGGTCTTTGCCTTTTGATAATCATTGTTCATTCAAACCAGACTGTGATATTTTTATTCAACTAAGTTATTTATGTCATGGGTCAATTGAATTATTATTTCTTCTAAGTGTTAAATTGTATAGGAATATGTTAACTTATTATGCGATTTTTTTATCTTATTATGTTTAGTTTTGGATCTCAACCCTAGTATGTCATTCAATTAGATTATGATTATTATTTTTCAATTATTATTAACCCGATTACATTATTTTGTTTTATGTTTATGATGTCTTCTTATCGACTATGTTAACCTTTATATTAAAGCTACAGGATATACTTATGATGTGTGAGTACGTATTCATAGATTTATCTTATGTTATGATCATTGGGTCTTTAATAGTTTAAATATATTATTATTGGTGTTATTGTTGAAATTCTAATCTAGGTGATTTAAGTTTGGAATTAACTAGGTCGTGTAGGAAAAATTAAGCCTATTACCCTTGGAGGCATGTTTATTTGATTTTATGTTATATTAAATAAATAATTAAGTGTAAGTTTTATTCTATTTATGTTATTATTTAATTATCTTTGACTTAGATGTTTTTGGTTACTAGTTGGAATGTGTGAATGATCATTCCTAGTTTAGACCTGAATATTAAAGAGTATATATTAGGAGTCTGGATGGTTAAGGCTAGTTGTAGCTGGATGAGGATCCAAGTAAGATAATTTTGAAGGATATATAGTGGATTAAAGTTAATCCATACTATATCATTTATCTACCAAGATTAACCTTTCTCTATCTTGATTTATACTTTAGATAGATTAACTATTCCTGTCTCACTTTGGAAAGACATGGTTGTGTTTGTGTATTCTTTTATTTCAATGTCTCTTTGTTCAAAAATTATTTTTTTAAGAATTCATCTCATGTTCTTGATTACCGCAACCATCATCCAATTGATGGTTGAGGTGGTGAGGGGTACTGATGGTTGGGTTCATAGGGTTGGTTGGGTGGGTTTGTCATGATCAGTTCATTTGTGTTTGACTTCATGCTTTGATGACTTTACATACGCATATGGAAGATGGTAACAAATTAATTGTTAATTTGTTTAATTATTAATATATCATGTAGCATTGACTATAGTTGTTAGCTTTGACATTAATTAGAATATTGATTTTGATAGCTAATAACTAGTTTTATGAATGGACTATTGAATCAAAATGGAAATTGAACATCATATAAGGTAAATTGCTTGTTGGATGAAGATGTTATACATTAGGTACATTATACTATTTAGTTATTGAGTTAATTATACATTGATTTAATATTCTTTATAATCATATCAAAGATGGATTTAGTTGGGTATGCAATTAATCCATATATACATGTTCTTGATTTAATATATGGTTGGGCTCATAGGACTAGTTGGGCAAGTTTGTCCTAATTAATTTATCTGTGTTCGACTCTATGCTTTGATGACTTCACACATGTGTATAGAAAATAGTAATAAATTAATTGTTGATTTGATTAATTATCAATATATCATGTAACATTGACTACATATGTTAGATTTGACATTAATTAACATATTAATCTTGATGGATACTAATTGGTGTTATGAATGGTGAATCAAAATGGAAATTGAATATTGTATAAGGTAAATTGATTGTTGGATGAAGATGATATACATTAGGTACATTGTATTATTTAATTATTGAGTTAATTCTACATTGATTTAATATTCTTTATAATCATATTAAAGATAAATTTATTTAGGTATGTAATTAATCTATATATACATGTTCATTACCATATTAATTCTACATTGTTCTAACATTCTTTTATGATGTTGATTATAGCCAAGTATAATTTATGTTTGATATATACATCATTAAAAATATTCATTTTCTTATTATTTTTTTATGTCAACATAATTAATCTATGAATACTAACTTGGGCTTTACTTAGATGTTTTTTATTAGTTCTTAATTCTGAAAATTTATTCAAATTATAATGAATAGCTTATTTAAGGGAATCAAATATAAGTTATGATGTTAGCTCGCATTGACTAAGTTAATATTTAATATAGCTTTTTACCATATGGATATAAATACATAAATGCATATGGAACTCTTAATCATTTTAACAATGCATAAAATTAATAGCTGGCTCATAAGAATGACAAGTCAAATCCCTCCTTCTAAACATGTATTTTAGACATAACTACTTGCATGCAATGTATGTATTCTGCATATGTTTAAAATATATTATCTCTTAAGTCATGTATGTCACATTTATGCAATATATAGTTCAATGAGTTAATTCTCGCATTGTTTAATAATGAAATTATAGTTAGCTCAATCATATGATTTTATAATAGGAATGTATAATGTTTTGCATAAATTATTCATTTTATTAAGTAAAGGAACTTAGAGGAAACTATAACAATACCTTATGAAGATGATAAACAAGTTATTATATCACTTTACTCTACTTAATGAAACTTAGTTGAATAACTAATACTTGCACTTGTTATTTTTGTTCACGTTGGGTCATATGTAATTCACTTTCCCTTTCATTAGTTAAACTTAGTTACCTCATTGCCTTGGCTATCCAACCAAAAAAATTGTAAAAGTTCCTTAAGTGGAATATTTTATTTGGGTTCCACTCATCTTGAAACTCAGATAAACTTTGTTGCTTGATGATGTTGAATTATTTGCTTGAACATTGTTGTTAAACACTTGCTACTTTCTTTTTGGATTATAAATGTATTTCAAATACAATGATATATTAGGCATGAGATTAGGGAATATTGCATGAAAGAAAATGAATTCTTTTTAATTAAATATCTGATCTTATTTCACTTTTTACATAAGTTACTTCTCTTAAAAATAAATAGATAGTCCATATTTATTTTATTAAATGCCTTAAACTCTTTAATATCGCATTGTCTATGCCAATATTGATGGTTATATGTCTTGTTATTTAACTACTTATAGAATTAAAATATTGAATTATAACTATATCATTGATTGTTGTTTTAGCATGAATATCCATGATTGATAAACAAATGGTGTTTGAATCATATGAGTAGTGTGATGACATTAAAGGTTGTAAGTCATTATGACTCAGTTGGTATCACTAGAGAACCTTGTATTTAAATCTATTTCCTCTTATGCTTTTGTATGTTTTGGTGTGTGAATGATTTGAAATCTGCAAGTACTAAATTATTTTTGGTTGTTGATTATGTTGTTTGTTTGAATTATGAAACATGTATTTTAATATAAACCTATGTTTAAACTAAATGATAACTTAGGGAAATAGAGCTATCCTTCCTAGTTAAACCAATATTTTAACTTAATCAACCTCGAACGAGACTAAAAATCACTCAGGAGAGTGAGGTATTTACCTAGGGTTAAGGACCTACAAATAGTCCTATGTGGAAGTGTGAGTGCCACATATGGTGCTCAAGTCTTATTTGTGTATGTGTACACTGATATGTATCAAACCCCATAATCTTTTTAAAATAATAACATGCTTCTCCATAACACCTTTTATATGTGATTACTTATAGCTAACTGCCTCATTTCACCTTAGGTTGCTAAATGTTTATTGTCATGTTAGCAAAAAAATTAAGTGGGCCTAACACATGTCCAAAATGTACTTTGATTTATGATTTTTTAAAAAATTGGGGTTATTTCATCTAATATCAGAGTAGTTTTTTACTATAAGGAACTCTGGGAATGAGTATTTTTCATTAATAATTACAATATTCTAAGTTATCACTTGCTATTTCTCAATATGGTTAGAACATGATCAAATGGAGGCAACATCCATGAGAATATTTTAAATATCAATCCATCTAGGGGAAAAGGAAGAGGATGAGGAAGGGGTCATCATGGCCTTATTCCCATTCATAACCAAGAAGAGATACCCATGAATAATGTAGACAATAATGCTGAGGTACCCAATGCTAAAGTAGTTGATGGGATTCCAACCGATAAGTATGAGGAGATCCTTAGTGGAATCTTGACATCCCTTAACACCTTGAAAGGAAATATTGATAACCAAGAACAAAGATTGAAAAATATTGAAGGGATATCCTAATAGGATGTACCTAGGTTGGAGATGGGACAAGTAGGACTTATAATTCAAGAACTACCTTTGACCATTGTTGACCCAATCATTAAAAATTTGAAGAAGCTTCCACCACCTACATTCTTGGGTGAAGAATCAGGCGATGCAATCAATGGATGTTTGGTATACTTGAAAAAGTAATTTAATTTGCATAATATGCCTTCCAATCTAAAATCCAGAGTGGTAGCCTATCATCTAGTAACACTTGCAGTTTTATGGTGGAACCACCTTTGTGCTATTGAGGGATATCAATGTTTGACTCAATTTCATAAGAGTACCTAAATGCAAGCTATAAGGAGTAAAAAATAATCAATTTTTATCTCTTGAAGCAAAAAAACATGTTTGTTGCTGAGTATGAGAACAATTTTTTAAATTTATTGCATCATCTGAACTTTATGAATGATGAAGAAATCAAGATTATTAAGTTAAATTTTGGACTTAAATAAATTCTTATGCATGATGTTAACATGAAAAATTCAAGAATTTTGGTTGCAGTAATTATTCAACCTACAGGGCTGAGGAAAAAGAAAAGTATCACTAAAAAACAAGATAAAAATTCAAGTTAAATAGGCAGCAGTCTAAAGAAAATAATCTTTCTCCCGTGAACAAGAAATTTAGAAAATTTTATCATAACCACAAATTTTAAGGAGTTAATATTAAATTTATCAATTTTTTAAATCAAAATATAAATTTCAAGTCCCATAGATCTTCCAGATCTAGTTCTTACAAGAAGGAACAACATCAAAGCAACCAACATGGACCTACCACATGTGCTAAAACTATTCCAATAGCATCTGTTATATTGATTATTTGATGGGAATGTGGTGAAAACCACTATAAAAAGGACTATCCTAAACTAAAATCAAGCCAAGCAGTGAATCATAAAGTATATTTTGTTGTTTATAATCCCAATGCTTATTTACACACCACTCCAATTAAAAGCTAAGGTACAATTGATGGTTTTCCTTTAACTATCTTGATTGATTATGGTGAAAAATATTACTTTATTTCTCCTTTTGCTACTAAGTAATGTAATATTAACCCCATCTTGATAAGAAAAGGTTGGGAAGTTGAATTTGATACTGATAAGAAAGTGTCTATTCTGGAATGCTTGGAACAAGTAGAATTAGATCTTGGTGTTTTAAAGATCAAGGTGAACTTTTTTCTCATGCCTTTATGGTATTATGATCTCATCTTTGAGATGGATTAGATGCATGAACATCAAGACATGCTTGATTGTATGGGTAAAAGAGTGTGATTCACCAATGACCTTTGATAAATTATAGAATTGCAAGGCATGCAAAGGTCTATGACATGTAAAACACTTTCAACCTTATAGCTAAAAAGAGCTATTAGGAAGGGATGCAAGTTTTATATAGTCCAAATGTAAGAACTATCCAATGAAAAAGAGTTTGTACATGTAGATTTTTTTATTTTAAGGGAGTTTATGGTTGTTTTTCCTAAAAAGCTACCTGGTTTATCACCTAAGTGAGACTTTGATTTTTGTATTGGCATCATACATAGTTTTTCCCTTACTTTCAAAACACCTTACCACATGAATGTGGTTGATCTATAAGAGTTAAAAGTTTAGCTACAAGAACTTTTAGATTGTGAAAGTATTCAACCAAGTGTGTCTCTTTGAGGTTCTATAATAGTGTTTGTGAAGAAGATGGTACACTAAGTCTTTATATTGATTACCATAGGTTAAATAAGGTAACAATAAAAAACCATTATCCTTTATCTAGAATTGATTATTTGTTTGACCAAATGAAGGGTGTTGTAGTTTCTTTGAAGATTGACTTAAGATCTGATTACCATCAGCTATGAATTAAGGAAGAGGATATACATAAAATTTCCTTTAGAACTCATTATGAACACTATGAGTTCATGGTTCTACATTTTGGATTAACCAATGCACCTACAACTTTCATGAATCTTATGAACATCATATTTAGAGACTTTTTGGATATGTTTGTGCTAGTTTTCTTTGACAAAAGATTGGCTTGCTCCTTCCAATGTGCATGAATTGTGTAGCATCATGGGTTTGGCTAGTTATTATTAGCATTTTGTTGAAAAATTTTCTAGTGTGGCCTATCCCATCACTTCCTTGCAGTGCAAAGGAAAGAAGTGTGTGTGGACTCCTTAGTGTGAGGAAGCATTTAATAAACTAAAAGGGCTCCTTACAAAAACTCATATTCTTATCATACCAGACCTAAATGGTAACTTTGAAGTTTGGACTAATGCTTATAAATAAGGCTATAGAGGTATCTTAATTCAAGATGGTAAGGTTGTGGCTTATGAGTCACAAAATTGAAAGAGCATGAAAATAACTATCCTATGCATGACATGGAAATTGATACCATTATTCATACACTCAAATAACAAAAAAAATTTATATTAGGAAAACCTTTCTAGGTGAAATCTAATCACTAAAGTCTCAAGTATTTATTCTCTCAAGAAGATTTAAATGCATGCTAGAGTAGGTGGCTAGAATTTTTGAGTAATTTTGACATGAATATATCATATGTCAAAGGCAAGGAGAATCGTGTGGCTAATGCACTTAGTAGATGTACATACCTTATTTATTTATCAATGTTACAAGGAAATTTCAGAAGTGCTATTTTGGAACAACAGCTTGCTGATGTATTCTTTCATGATGTAAGAGAGGTTTGGTTAATCAGCCTATAACAAAAATATTTACTAATTCTTTTTTTAAATAAATGGCTCAATAAGACAAAGGTAGAATTTATGTACCCAGTTTGGCTAAATTAAGAAATTATATGCTTAATGAATTACAAGCAACATCTAATTATGCTCATCTAGGGGTTACAAAAAAGATGCATGAGCTGAAAAAGCTCTATTTTATCTTGCAATGAAGCATGATGTTGTTAAATTTGTAGTGAAATGCTTAGAATGCTAGTGAGTCAAAGATGAGCATTACTAACTAAGAGGGTTTTTGTACCCTCATGATATTCCAATATTTATGTGGGTTATAGTCTAACTTTATTTTATTATGAGGTTATCAAAATTATTTAGCAAACATGATATAATCCTAATGGTAATTGATAAAACAACCAAAGTTGGTCACTTTATTAATGAGAACCTAATAGATGATGCATTCATGTTTATGGAATGATTTGTGAAAAAATTAATAAAACTCTATAGTATAATTGAAGTGATCATATCAGATTAGGACAAGCTATTTACTTTAAGGTTTTGGCATACTTTAACTATAGCCTTTGGAACAAATCTAAATTTTAGTTCATCATATCATCCAAAAATGGATGGACAAACAAAGTGGCTCAACCAAGTGGTTGAAGATATGTTGCACATGTATGTAATGTATTAAAAAATAAAATAGGAGGAATACCTCCATTTGGTTGAATTTTTATATAATAATTCCTATCATTCAATTATTAAGATGGATCTATTTGAAGCCTTAGATGGATTTAAGTGCAGAATACCTCTTGGTTGGGACAACTTAGAAAATAGAGTTGTTAATGGTCTTAATTTGTTATTGGAATATGATAGGTAGATGTAATTACTAAGGAAAAATTTGAAAATAGCTTCTGATAGGTAAAAGAGCTATGCAGATCAAAAGATAACCCCGTATAAATTCAACATGAGAGATAAGGTGTTTTTGTGCATTAGATCGTATAAAACTTTTATTAAGTTTGGCAAGGCTTCCAAGTTAACACCATGTTTTATTGTGCCTTTCAAGATAGTGGAAAATATTATCCTTATTGATTATTGGCTGGCACTTCTTCCTTCTCCTTTAAGGATTCATGATGTTTTTTCTTGTTACTTTGTTGACAAAATATATACTTGATCCATCTCATGTTTTGGATTGGACTCATTTATAGATCATGGTAGAGAAAAAGATCCAGTTGGAACTAGTGAGAATCTTAGACCATTGTAGTGTTAAGTTGTGTAATAGAGATATATAGTAGGTTTTGGTACAAGGGAACTATCTAAGCAAAATGAGCACTACTTGGGAAGATGCTCATATTTTCAAACAATATTAAGCATGAACTTTTCATTAAGTCATCAGGATGGCTCCTTTCCAAGAGGGTAGGATGGTACAATTCTATATTTTCATTATATATATTCTATTGTTATGAAATTGGCATTATGTTGTTAAACTAGTTATTAGTTATTATTTTAGCTAGATTATTTGTGGTACTAGTTACAACAGTGTTGGGTTGCATTCTTAATTTTATGGTTAATTATTTTATGGACTTCTTACTATTTTTGATGATATTATAAATATATTTTAATTATAAAATTATTGATATAATGCAATTTATATCCTTTTTGGTGGTTGTAGGTTTTGTCTATGAGCTAGATAAATGTTGGAGGCTGTACTCCTAGAACTAAGTGAAGTCTGAGTATGTTGACATGTCCAATAAGTATACTTATTGATTTTATGGTCCTTCAAACACCTTGATTGGTATTTATGTTTGTCTATTGTGGTCTTTGTACTTGTTATTTTTTTTGTACTTTGTTTGAGGTTATTATTTACTATTATATTTTATTTTGTGTTTTGTTAGTCATAGTCTTTATGTCATGTGCATAGCTTCATTCTATTTTCTCTCCCCCATAGGTTTTCAAGTCTTTTATTAGTACCTTATTCAATGCTATTAACCTACATAGATAACTACCTAGACCTAACACCTTGAAACCCTTGACACCCCCCTTGGGAACCCTTGTCACCCCACTCCCTTGTTATACCCATTTGACCTAGCTAAACCTTATATTAAGGTGGTTTATTTTATTTTGATGACTTGAATCTAGCATTAAATATGGTTTGATTCATTGATTTTAAAATACTATGACATCGACTTAGGTCAATGATGTATTGGGAAATGTATTAACCCCATTTAATGAGGTAGGTGGCATAATAGATGAGGGTTATAATGTTAATCCTTGAGGTTTATATTTAAACATTGGGGTTAAGCTTTAATATTATTTTTTTATTGTTTGGTGGATTAGGTAACCATTGAGCCTTCTAGACTCACCATTAATGTCAAGGTTGGTGGGGGATTGCCTTGGGATATGGAGATGTTTCTCTCTCCTCCCAATTCAATTTGGAATTGAATTGGGTATGGGGAAGGTGGATGAAAGGATGGGAGTTTAGATGGTAGATACAAGAGTTAGGAAGATGGAAAGTTGTGAGAGAAAATAGTGAAAACTCTTGACTAGTTTTAATAGCGGCCATACAGATTGGAAAACATGCATAGTAGTGTCTAGAAGAAGTTAGAGGTTTTTATCTTTTAGCTTGTTACATTTTTCTTATATTTTCAAGCAAGTTTTTTGGTTTTCTAGCTTTGTTTTGTTCATTGACTATGATTAAATGGAAATAATTCTAAGAGGATCCTTATGCACCCTGAAGTCTTAAAAATTTTGAGTGCATATGCAGACCCCACATAATGATATATCGATATATCATTGCATATAAATTTACAATATATATATATATATATATATATATATATATATATATATATATATATATATATATATATATGAATAACTAGTTTGAATCCTTTGGTTTATGATTTGACTCCACATGCATTGTATTTGTTGGTTTACTTTGTTTATAACTGGCTATGGAGTTATGTGTTTCATTATATATATATATATATATATATATATATATAACTAGTTTGAATCCTTTGGTTTATGATTTGACTTTGCATGCATTGTATTTATTGGTTTACTTGTTTTATAACTGGCTATGGAGTTATGTGTTTCATTGTATGTGGGTTTTGGGTTGAATCTGATTGTATTTTTTGAAACTTTAAATAGGTTAAGATAATTATATTGTACGCTAGGTGGCATATGCATGTATATAATTGAAGAATGATTTTTTAGAATTGACTGTGTTTTACAAAATAAAGAATGATTTTTTATTATTGACTGTGTTTTACAAAATAAAGATGACTATGTTGTGTGTGTGTGTGTGTGTGTCTCTGTGTGTGTGTGTGTGTGTGTGTGTGTGTGTGTGTGTGTGTGTGTGTGTGTGTGTGTGTGTGTGTGTGTGTGTGTGTGTGTGTGTGTGTGTGTGACTCTCTTGTTTTAAAGGTGAATGCATTAAATGAATATGGGAGACTATGTTTTTATAAGATGGTAACTATGTGTTTCCATTTTTAAGTAAATGTATTAATTTATAAAGGGCAACAACATTGTTGAATGGCGTTACATTTTATATTGAAAGTGTTTTTGTTCCCTATGTATTTGAATACATTTTTCCTTTTATATAATTATGACTCGGTTGTGTAAATGGGTTGCTTCGTTATAGTCACACCATAATCTTGAAATTATTAGGATCACCTTAGGGTTATTATCTTTTGATAATCTTATTCATTTATTCTATTAGAAGCTTAAGAATATATCTAGTCTGGGTGTTATTATCTTAGTATTTGATTATATTGTTATGTGCCATGTTTTTATTATGTTGTGTTTATGTCATAATCATGTTGGGTTTTTATATATGCATGCATGTATTGATTAGGGTTATTCAAAATTTGGAACCTCAATCATTTGACTACATTTTATTGTATGATAGATACAAACTTTTGAACTTGGTGTTTCATTTGGCTAAAGCTATAAATCCATTTACCATTTTATAATCATTGTTTATTCAAACCAGAATGTGGTATTCTTATTCAACTAAGTTATTTATGTCATGGGTCAACTGCTTTATTATTTCTTCTAAGTGTTTAACTGTACAAGAATATTTTTATATAAATGTGTGTGTGTGTATATATATATCATGTGATTTTGAGATGTGTTTATGTGACTGTGTTATCTTATTACATTTGGTTTAGGGTCTCAACCCTAGTATGCCATTCAATTGGATTATGATTATTATTTTGTTTGGTCTTGATTATTATTTTTTAGTTATTATTAACCCGATTACATTATTTCATTTCATGTTTAAGATGTCTTCTTATCATCCATGTTAACATTGGCATTGAAATCTTTAGGATATACTAGTGATGTGTGAGTGCGTATTCATATATTTATCTTGCATTATGACCATTGGGTCTTTAATATTTTGAACAAATTATTATTGTTTTTATTGTTGATATTATGACTTAGTCAATTTAAGTTTGGAATTAAATAGGTCATGTAGGATAAATTAACCATGTTACCCTTGGAGGGATGTCTATTTGATCTTCTATTGTGTTAAATAAATAATTATAAGTTATATTCTATTTATGTTATTATTTAATTAGGTTTACTTGGATTTTTTTGGTTACTGGTTGGAATATGTGAATGATCATTCCTAAATTAGACCTACATATTAAAGAGTATATATTAATATTCCAGATGGTTAAGGTTGGATGTAGTTGGATAGGGATTCAAATAGGATAATTTTAAAGGATAAATAATATATTAGAGTTAATCCATTCTATATCATTTAGCCACCAAGATTAACCTTCCCCATTCCCGATCTATGCTTTAGATGGATTAACTATTTATGTCTCACCTTGGAATGATATGGTTGTGTTTATATATTCTTTTATTTTGATATGTCTCTTTGTTTGAAAATCATCTTGATTAGAATACATCTCATGTTCTTAATTACCACAACCACCATCATTTTTATGGTTGGGTTGGTGAGGGCTACTGATGGTTGGGCTCATAGGGCTAGTTGGGTGGGTTCGTCCTAATCAGTTCATCCATGTTTGACTCCATGCTTTGATGACTATACACACATGTATGGAAGATGGTAAAAAATTAATTAATGATTTTATTAATTATTAATATATCATGTAACATGTACTATAGTTGTTAGTTTTGACATAAACTAACATATCGATCTTGATGACTACTAATTGGTGTTATGAATGGACTGTTGAATCAAAATGGAAACTGAATATCATATAAGGTAATTGATTATTGGTTGAAGATGCTATACATTAGGTACATTGTATTTTTAATTATTGAGTTAATTATACATTAATTTAATATTCTTTATAATCATATCAAAGATAGATTTAGTTGGGTATGCAAATAATCCATATATACATGTTCATTGCCATTAGTTCTACATTGGTGTAATGTTCTTTTGTGATGTTTATTATATCCAAGTTTAGTTTAGATTTGATATATACATCATTAAAAGTGTTCATTGTCTTATTAATTTTTGATGTGAACATAATTAATCTATGAATACTAACTTGGTGTTTACTTAGATGTTTTTCACTAGTTCTTAATTCTAAAAATCTGTTCGAATTAGAATGGATAATTTATCTAAGGGAATCAGATATAATTTATGAACTTAGCTCATATTGACTAAGTTAATATAAAATTTATATTATTACCTTATGGATATAAATACATAGATGCATATGGATCTCTTAATCATTTTAGTAATGCATAAACTTGGTAGCTGGTTTATAAGAATGATAATTCAATCCCTCTTTTTAAACATACATTTCAGACATACATGGTTGTGTACAAGGTATGTATTATGCATACGTTTAAAAGATATTATTTCTTAAGTCATGTATGTCACATTTGTGCAATATATAATTTAATGAATTAACTCTCGCATTGTATAATAATGAAATAATAGTTAGCTCAATCATATGATTTTATAATAGGCATGTATAATGTTTTGCATAGATTATTCATTTGATTAAGTAAAGGAACTTAGAGGAAACTAGAATAATATATTATAAATATGATAAACAAGTTATTATATCACTTTACTCTACTTGAAGAAACTTAGTTGAATAACTAATACTTATGCCTATTGTTTTCCTTCACATTGGGTCATATGTAATTCACTTTCCCTTTCAGTAACTAAATTTACTTACCTCACTACCTTGGCTACCCAACCAAAAATTTTGTAAAAATTCCTTTAGTGGAATATTTTATTTGGGTTCCACGCATCTTGAAACTCAGATGAACTTTGTTGCTTGATGATGTTGAATTCTTTGCTTGAACATTGTCATTGAATGTTTGATGCTTTCTTTTTGGATTATAAATGCATTTTAAATACAATGATATATTAGAATTGAGATTAGGGAATATCGTATGAAAGGAAATGAATTCTTTTTAATTAAATATCTAATCTGCCTTTTCTTTTTGCATAAATTACTTCTCTTTAAAATAAATAGATAGTCTAGATTTATTTGATTGAATGCCTTAAACTCTTTAATATCACATTGACTATGCCAATCTAGATGGTTATATGTCTTATTATTTAATTGATTATAGAATTAAAAAATTGAATTATAACTATATCATTGATTGTTATTCTAGCATGAACATCCATGGTTGATAAACAAATGGTGTGTGAATCATATGAGTGGTACAATGACCTTAAAGGTTGTAAGGCATTATGACCCGACTAGTAGCACTAGAGAACCTTGTATTTAAATTTGTTTCCTCTTAATATTTAGTAGATTTTGTTACATGAATGATTTAAAATATGTAAGTGATGAATTATTTATGTTTTTTTTATTATGTTGTTTGTTTGAATTATAAAACATGTATTTTATTAAAAACTTATGTTTAACCTGAATGATAACTTAGGGAAATAGAGTTATCTTTCCTGGTTAAACCAATCCTTTAAATTAACCATCCTTGAGTGTACTAAAACTCACTGAGAATATTAAGGTATTTACCTATGGTTAAGGACCTAAAAATGGTCCTATGTGGAATTATGAGTATCACGTATGATGCTTGGGTCTTATCTATGTATGCATACACTGATATGCACTAAACCCCATAATATTTGTAAAACAATAACATGATTCCCCACAACACTTTTTGTATGTGTTCAACTCTAGCTAACTAACTCATTTCACCTCCTTCAGTTCTAGTTTCACATACATCAATGCACTAAATATTTATCATTACATTAGAAAGCAAAGTAACTAAACCTAATATGTGTCTAAAACGTACTTTGATATATGATTCCATTTTTTTTTGAGGGAGTTGTTTCATCCATACATGTAATGTATTAAAGCAGAGATAAATATTTTAACTTTATCACTTGAACAATCAACCAATCTACAAATTTTCTATGAAAATAATAACCATAATAATTCTAGCATACCTTACTTCTATAAACAAAACCAAATTCACAAATCACCTTCCAAGCTTAATCCCTTTCTTTAATTCCACTACCAAAGCTTCGCTTCCACATAGAAATTTTTTGAAATGACTCACCAAAAATAAATAACTACCCTTTTATATTTTTTAGACTTACATTAACAACTCATGAATACATGTTTAATCATCATTTTTTGTTAACTTTGTCACTAACTAGTTTACTGGTTTAGCCAAATTTATCACATCACTACCAAACATAACAATTACAAACCTTCTTTCTAAATACCTCACCAATGATCTAAAACCAATGCACATACCTCAATATTTACCACAATGTAATCTCGAGACTTCGAACAGATCCCAAAGAAATCACACACAAAATCTACACCATAAAAACATTAACTTCACATTATTCGAAACCTCTGTTGTGGCACCACCACTATTCCTGAGTTGAATATAATCCTAATTTTGAACCATGGTTTCAATTATAGTTAATATAATTCATCAACTTAATCACTTAAGAATTATATCATCATAACATCACCTTATAACTTAACCCCTTCCATTTTAACATTTAGATCTTAGGTTTTTACATAAAAATAAGTGATTATTAAGTTTAGTATATGTATTAGGTTTAAATCAAACAAGTAACACGTATAACCTTGGTTTAGAGAATAATTATCTATTTGATATATACATTGAATCTGGTATCATAAACAACATGACTATCAAATGCCCATGATATTGAATATTGATCTGATGGACCTATATGCAAACTCTACATAATAATCTTAAATATATGTCTTAAACATCAATATATCTATTTATGTAAACAAATAAGATAATTTTATTCATTTATAACTTTTCATAAATCAAATCAAAGTAGATAGAACTATATCATTTACAACTGATAATAGATAAAATAAAAGATCACAACTATCATTACTCAAACCAAATCAAATCATAAAAAACTATCAATATGCATATTTGATCATATAAATATTGAATGTATTTTCATTAGTCACCACTTCTGCTTTTTAAACCACTTATTAATGTTCAAAATTAAAAAAACATCAATTGTGATAATCATTCATGATTATTCAACATAAGAATACATATTAAAAATGAAACTAAATGACTAAGACCCTCGTAATCAATTTTAGATTTCATGACACTAAGTCAATAGTATAGCAAAATGAGTATATTTGAATTTTTAGAAAAATGAGAGGGATGTCAAAAATAGACATAACATTGATGACTTTGCTAGTAGATTTCAAAAATAAAATTAGGTAGTAAGAAATAAATTGCCTATTGAAATATAAAGCACCTGAAAGTATGATCCAGCTTCAATCATTTCTCAAATAGCTATACATGAATCCCTTTGATAATGATCAATAGTTAAGAGATGAAGTGTTCGGTTAGTGTAGCATGGAAAATGGGATAGATTAGACAAATGAATTTGACCTAGATATATAATCAAGTGTAAAAATATTGAAGTACAAATTTTGAAAGTAAATAGTACTTTCAACACATTTATAACTCATTTCATGTTTATTCATAAAATAAAAATCTAAGCTTTATCATGTAAAATATCTTTGCATAACTAAAAACTTAAAGTGATATGACAACTTCCATTATAGCCTTCCCTCAGAATAATGAATGCTTCAACCAATGTGACAATGTTAGTTTTTTTCAAAAAGAAACAACAAACAAACAACCTACATAGAAAAAAACAAAAATGAAAAGAAACAAACCAAAATAAAACCTAGAAAAAGAAGAAAAAAAGGAGATAATGATGAAATAAATTCAAATAATGTTCATTGACCAAATACCATAACTAATTTCTATCAATATCCTATAAATAAAAAAGTATTTTTTCCCAAGAATAGTAGTAATTATATAAGGACCAATCCAGAAAGAATCAAACTTATGTTACTTACCTAGATCTTCATGTGTTTTTTCATAATAAAGGATAAGATCACCTACTTTAAAACTTTTACTAAATATTTTTTTTGTCAAATTTTTTTTTTAATTTTTATTTAGCCCTTTTTTACTTTTACAAAGCAATAGTTTTAGTTTCATATAAGTCTATCAAATAATTAAATCTTTGTTCAATCAAATTAGTATCACCTGATAAATATTGTAAATTAGTACAAACAAAAGAAATTTGAAGTTTAGAAGTTAATGTAACTTCAAATCCATATGCTAATAAAAATAGAGAATAATCAATAGTTGCTTTAACAATAGTAAAATCAGCCCATAATGTTTCAAATATTTTAAGATTTCAATTTCTTTTATTTTCACAAACTAATTAATTCATAATAAAAATCAAATTTATATGTGTAGATTCGACATACCCATTTCTTTGGGGATAATACTTTGAATAATGACTTGAAATAATAGAATAACACCTTAAAAATTATAAATAATTAATTGAAATAAATTAAGAATTGTTATCTAAAATAATTTCATATGAAACACCAAATTTAAAGAAAATTTGGCTTTCAAAGAATGAAATGATTTCAGCTGTAACAAAACTTTTAAGTGTTTTAACCTCAGGACACTTTGTAAAATAATCCATAGCAACTAAAATATACCAATGACCAATACAATAAGGTGGATTTATATCATAAATAAAATCAATTCCCCATTTTTTAAATGATTTTTTAAAAATTATAGATTTAAAGGCATGACTAGTAATCTATCTCTATGAATAAATATTTGACAAGGCATGCATGCATGAACTAACTTATAAATATCTTGAAATAACTTAGGCCAATAATAACATTCACATAAAATTTTATAAACAATGATTTTTTACACATAATGACCACCACAACTTCCTTCATGATATCCTCTAATAACTTTGTGAGTTTGATCATGGGTTAAGCATCTTAATAAAAAACAATTTTTGTTCTTATAAAACAAAAAAAATCTAATAAACAGAATTTTTAAGCTTTAAATCTCAAAGATCATCTTTATTTTTTGTCTAAATTATTAGGACAAGCTTGATTTTGAAATTAATAAATAAATTCATGATACCTATCATCCTCAGCCAATAAATAATCCCAATCATTTATTTCATGTCCAAATTTTAAAAAATAGATAAATTGACAACTTTCATGGACTAAAAATAAGGTTAAAATTTTAAATAATCATCAATAAATAAGACCAAAATATTATTTTGGAAGAAGTATTTTTAGCTAAATGTTTTGCCAAATCATTTTATTTTATAGTTTTAGATGTTTTAAATTCAAGATCAAACTCTTGAATTCTCAAAATCTATTTTGTTAACCTTAC
Source organism: Torreya grandis (assembly GCA_037957365.1). NCBI lineage: Eukaryota > Viridiplantae > Streptophyta > Pinopsida > Cupressales > Taxaceae > Torreya > Torreya grandis. The sequence continues at coordinate 97,902 of JARHVA010007669.1, forward strand.
CTAAATGGTTGGTTGTTTCAAAATATAAGCAATAATAGGTACATTAAACCTTACAATAACCTTATTTTCCATCAATAAATTACAAAATTTGATAAGGAAGAAACTAGAGCTAAAACAAACTTTTCAATAAGAGTGTACCTAGTTTTTATGTCTTTTAAAACTTGGCTCATATAACCAATAAGTTTCTCATTACTTTGAGTGATTACAACATCTATTTATTTATCAATTGCATTTACATAAAGAATGAAAGGTGTAGTCAAATCAAGTTTTGCAAGTATAGGTGTACTTGTAATGACATTTTTGGCATTATTAAAAGTAGAATCTACAACTAAATCCTCTATATATGACTAGTTTTTATTCAACAAAATTTGTAATGGATTAGATTTATCAAAAAAATCAGATATAAATTTATTAACAAAATTATTTTTTCTAAAGAAAGATCTAAGCCCAGATTGGTCTTTAAGTGATTGCATCTCTTTAATTATTTTTATACATTTAGGATCAATTAAAATACCATCTTTATAAATTATATGTCCTAATAACTTGTCTTCAGTAACACAAAAGATATATTTCTTAAGATTAAGAGAATACTATACTTTCTATATCTTATGAAAATATCACAAATATGATTTAAATGTTTCTTTAGCTTTTTGAAATGGACTGTAAGATCATGTAAGTAAAATAGAATGATTATACCAATTAAATCATCAACATATACATGCTTAGCTCTCTAAAAAGTGATACTTGCATTCATGAGACCAAAAAGCATCTTATTAAAAGTATAAGTCCCTCTTTGAGTAGTAAAAATTGTCTTATGCATATTATCTAGATTGACAAATATTTGATTATAACCACAAAATTTATCAAGTAAAGATATCATTTAAGATCTTGTAACTTATTATAAGATTTGATCAATACGCGAAAGATAAAAATTATAGTTTACACTAGCCTTGTTTAAATCTCTAAAGTATAAATATAGTCTTATTTCATCATTCTTTTTATGCATGGGTACTAAATTAGTTACCCAATCAAAATATTTTACAGAAAATTTGACACTACCATCAAGCATTTTGTCAAGCCCTTTGTTGATGGTGTCTTCTAATAAAAGGCTAATTCTTCTTATTTTTTTCCTAACAAATTTAATACCATATTTTATAAGAATATCATATCTAACAATTTTAGTATCATAACCCTTTAGGTATTTATATGACTAGGTAAAAATATCAATAAATTCTTTAAAAATTTTAATAAATCTAACCTTCTCATCAAGCATATATTGTATTTACAAATAAATTAAATTAGGATCTTTTTTGGTTACAATGTTAATAGGAATAACTTCTTGAATTATTCTCCTACAAGGTTCTTTAGTCCATAAAATCATTGGCTAATCATTTAGAGTAAACATCGATTCCAGATTAACCAAATAAAGAGGCAATTTATTAGGACTTAATTGTAAATAATCTTCATAATTCAACACATAATCATCATATTCAAAATAATTTCCTTTAAAAAAAGAATAAATATGTTCATTACAGCTAAAAAATAGGCCAATTTTCATTTAAATTAGGAATTTTAGGTCTAATTTTTTTAAAAAAAATAAGTCATCAATTGGCTTATTTTCATTTAGAATAGGATTAGAAAAAAAAATAATGAGCTTATCAACTCAATTATTAAAATTTTTAATTATATGAATAATATTAAATGCTTAAATTTTTTTAATTAAATCCCAAACCTTTTGAGTGTATTGATGAAGATGAGTTTGATTCATTTTGTTGACTTTTTTAACTTGTCTAATAATCAAATTAGAATCACCAAATAATTCTATTTTTTTAATATTTAATTCAATGACCTTTTCTATACCTAAAAATAAAGCTTCAAATTTTACTATATTATTAGTATTATCAAAAGACAATTTGTAATCATAATGAAAAAAATTGTCAAAAAAGAGAAATAAGACAAATTCTAGTACCATTACCACTTTATGAATAAGCTCCATTAAAATATAAAGACCATAAGCTATCTGTAAAAAAGTTCTTCTCTTACTACTTTTTATGTTCATCTAAAGTCAACAACTCATAAGTACTTATTCCTGTTTCCACACAAGCAATAATGAGAGGTAAGGTATCAATAGGATTACTAAACCAATATTCTGTTTGTATAAATGTGATCTTGTTTCTCACCAAAACCTAAGTAGTATCCTTTTCAATAAAAGCATCAATTGATTGACCAATCTCTTCTTAGAAACATATCATAATTAATAAGAATATCTAAAATTTTAACATTGGTCATGCACCTAATTTTTTTATCCTATGCAATTTTAATAACAAGATCATGAAACTTATCAAAACTCTTAGTTTGTCATGAATCAAAACCTATAAGTCTCCTTTTATCAATTTTTTAATAAATGCCTAATTGATCAATAATAAACTTTGATATTATATTCTTTGAAGCACCAATATTTAGTATACATTTATGTATGATTTTATCTATAATTTTAATTGATACCTAAAAAGGTAGTATATCATCAGTAGGAGGATCATATATCTAAATGAAAACAATAGGCTAAGATTGTTCATTATTATTTATTTCTTCATAAAATCCTAATACATCTTTAGAATTTGAGTTTTTAATGGCATCATTAATCTTGTCAAGTTGTCATAGTAAACTAGTAGCCTATAATAATAAAAAACTTACTTTGATAGTAGCAAAATCATCTATAATATTATAAGCTCATATATCTGGATGGTGTATATGAATGTAAGTTTTGGAATTATAAAGAGGATATTTAAGATTACTAAATATATTAGATAAATAATTATTAAGTTGAGAATTAATTATAACATTATCTAATGTAGCATTCTTTTACGTACCTTTACCTTTATAAAGATTTTTAGAAGAAGAAGATTGATTGTTAGTTGTATTATCTTTCTAATTAGAATAATATTTTTGTCTTGTATTAACTGTATAATCATTTATAGATTTAACTTCATCTAAAGAATCATCATATCCACACATATTTATAATGTTGACAAGATAAATAGAATTACTCTCTTTTCATTGAGTATTTTTTTTAATTTCTACATAGTTAAACAAGTGATATGATCATGATCTAAATAAAAAATAATATAATAATGAACATGTTCTTTAGTTTTACCTTTTTAAATAAGGGAGGATTTACCTGATGAAGATGACTTATCATCAAGTTGTATTTTGACGATGGCCAATTCATTGTTAAGACTATGAATGGATTTTTAAAAAATTATATTATTTGAATTTAAATCAATTGTATTTCTATCATTAAAACCAACATGTTTTAATTTATTTTCATACTCAATTAAAAATTTTAAATTTTTTATCATAATCCATAATATCTTTATCTTCTAAAGCCATTTTATATTTTAAAGGTAAAACAACACAAAAATATAGTCTAGATAATCTTTTCAAATGTCTAACATTACATGGGATCTTTTTTCAAAGTCTAGTGAATCTACTAATAAATTGATAAATATTTTCTCTTGGATCTATAAGTATTTACTAATTCATTAACTAGATCTAAATATTGTTTATATTTATCAAAACAGATCTCTAACCATTCCTTAATATCATTTCAAGTGTAAATAACACTAAAGGTAAGAGTAATGAAAGATTGATAAGCTTTTCCCTCTAATGTTTGAGAGAAAACTCTAAGAGACACTTTTTTTATTTACAATACCTAGTGGTGCACAGATTAATCTAAAAGCATCGAAATGATCATCCCATGATTCATTGGGACTTATATAGAATTTAGGGATATTAATACCTTTTAATGAAGGAATATTACCTTGATGGGCACCAATATTTATAGGATTTTTATGAATCCAAGGATTTGCTAAAGGTTGAGATACTTCATCATCATAATCTACCTCCTTATTAGTTATCTCAAGTTAATTTTTATTATTTTAGATGTATGGAATCAGGTCTTGAGCTCTTTGTTGTAGATATTGAATTTATGGTGTTTGTTCTTCTATTAGAATTTTTAGTAAATTAAATTACTTGATCAAACTAGTTTAACTCTAAAAGTTATATTAGGTCTAGTAGGAAAAACACTATCCTCAGGATGAAAAGAATCAAAAAAAAAAAGCACTTTAGGTTGAAGATTAATAAACAAGATCTTTTCTCTCTCCTACCTAATTCATTGGTTAATTTCTTAAATATGGTAACATGTTTCATGCAAAAAGGATTGCTTTTATCTCACTAAACCTGCTTCCTTTACTTCTTAGTTTATAACTTCAATTATGTGAGATAAATCATAATGTCTATTATACCATACAAAATAAGTTAAAATAAAAGCAACATCAACTTGGTCATCATCAATATCAATTAAAGGTTATATAATTGGGAGAGGACTCCCAATGGTCATAGATAAATAATGAAAAATAGAAACAAAAAAATAAGACTTCTAAAAATAAATCTTCATCAGAGTCACTAAATTTGTTGATGATCAAAATTTTCATGCCAATGAATCAACCCTTTTACCTATAGTGAAGATTAAGATATAATCATACCTGTATAATACTAAAAATTTAATAAATCATGAATGATATTATATATGTACTTGGTTTTTTTTTAACTTCTAAAAAATAACAAATAAAAAAATAAATAATGAACAATACTCTATTATAATTTAGAAATCAAATATTAATTAAATCAAATGGAAAGCATCAAATTATGATTACATAATCTAACCTATCCAATGATAAAGTCTATGAAAGAGATAATATCTTAAAGGAAAGATCTTTGATCCTTCATAATTCTATTTTATCAATTTGTCTATGATCTTTTGATATCTCCATTAAGCTCAAAATTAGTAAAAATAAAAGAAACAAAATGATCCAAAGGATAAATAAAATAAATGAAAATGAAAATCGAACAACAAAATAGAAATAATGACTAACATTACTAATCAAATAACAATTTAACTAAATAATAAAGAAACTATTATAAACTACTAACAAAATCTCAAGAAATAACTTAAAAACATGATAAAAATAATGTAAAGTACTTTAATCTAATCTAAATTGATAATAAATCTAAGCTTAAACTAAAGACTAATATATGAACTTATAGAAAATAAAAGGTTAATCCAAACACACAAGTAAATATAATTAAAGGTTACGAAATCAAACAAGTAATTGAATCAAAACACTTAATATAAACAAGAGATGATCAAATAAGATTTTAGATTAACAAACTTGAAATAAGTAAGTGAAGTATAATTTAAACCTAAAGCATAATTAGAAGTAAATTAAATAAATACAATATTGAAATGAAATGTAAAACTAAAAATAAATTAAATTAAACTAAACTAATAAGAATCTAACACTTTAAATAAAATGAAAATCAAATCTAAAGAAATAATAAAACTAAACACTAAACAAAAAGAAAAAAAACTAATCTAAATAAAGACTAATGAGAAAATGAAATTAGATTGCAAGTGTTGGAAATATTGTCATTGATGTCAAAGGTCTAGCAATATTGGTGACAAAGGTCATGTAGCATTTTATGTCTAAAGTTGTTTTTAATGTTCATATCTTGGATAAAGTGTGTCAATATTATTTAAATATTAATGAATATATTATTTCTTACATAAAGACAAAAGAGGCCCCAATGAGGAATTCAAAGAGTCACCAGATAAAGACAAAAGAGAGAAAGGGTGCTTTTCCCCATGAAGGGTCACCATGAGGAATTCAAAGAGTTACCACTAAAGACAAAAGAGGGAAAGGATTACTTTTCCCCATGAAGGGTCACCATGTGACTTTTCAAATGAAATAATTTAAAGGGTCATGCAAGTTTGGCACCATTTTCCATGTGAATTGAAAGGTCTCAAAGGGTGAATGCCAAAGGTCATTTGGAAAGATATAAAAGGAGGCTTGGGAAGCCATTTGTAATATGGAAGTGCATGGTTTGTAATTTTTTTATATAACTTAGAAGAGAAGAGAAGAGAAATGAAAGAGATATAGTAGTGTTCTATCATTTGTTGAGAAAGCAACATTGAGAGATAGTTGTGTTTTCTACACAAGAGGGGTTGGTGACCCTGTGGGTGGGTGCTCATAAATCATTGTTGTGTTGGTGCTCATCAAAGGGGTTGGTGCTCCAACAAGTTGGTGCTTGTGAACTTTGTAAAATTGATTTGGTGCTCATTTACATACTTGAGATAGTTCTCTATGGTTTTTCCCACATTGGGTTTCCACGTAAAAATCTAGTATCTCTCACTCTCTCTTGTGTGGTATATGTTATTGCTTCAATTTTATTTCATATCTTGAATGTATGATTAAGTGGTTAAAAAAAAGGAATTTGATTAAGTAAAATATTTAAAAGATATATGATATACTGATTCACCCCCGCTTTTAGTATATCACATGCTTAACAATTGGTATCAGAGTAATTCTCTTCAAAAAGAGTTTAACATCTTGAAGGTAGATTGGGGAAAGCACAATGGCTTGAGCACATGAAGGCTTTTATACAAATTAGGCACCTTTGTTTTATGGGAAAAATTATTCCTTTTAGAACATAAAGATGAAGACTTATTTGATGGCCCTCGAATTCGATATTTGGCAAGTAGTGATAAATGAATACAAAGAGGCACAAACCCCTGTAACTACTCTTGTGGATAAGAAGGCAAGTGAAAATAATGCTAAAGATTTAAATGTTATTTTATGTGGTTTATGTGAATCATAATTTGTTAAAGTTATGCGATATAAATCTGCTCATGAGACTTGGGTAAAACTCAAGAATATTTACAAAGGTGATGGAAAAGTTCAGCAAGCTAAGCTTTAGACTTTTAGGAGAAAGTTTGAGAGTCTAAAAATGGAAGAGGAAAAAATATAACAAGTTATCTTTTGCAGCTCAATAAAATAGTAAATCAAATTCAAGGCCTTGGAGAAAAATTAGAAGAGTCAATGGTGGTACAAAAAAGTTTTGAGATCTCTACCATTGAGATATGATGTAAAGGTATCTACAATTGAGGAAATGAAGGATCTAGCCAAGTTAAATATGGATGAACTACATGGTATTATTACAGCATATGAGATGCAGACTAAATAAGAGAAACCCTCAAAGAGGGAAGCTGCTTTCAAAATATCTAAGAAAGACAAGGCTAATATTCAAGAAACAAGTGACACCTCTAGTGATGAAGAAGATGACAATAAATCCCTATTCCTCTGTAAGCCTAGAAAGGGCATAGGTAAATATCAAGGAAATTTGTCATTTAAATGTTTTAAATGTGGTAAGATTGGACATTTTGTAGCTAAGTGCCCAGATAAGAATAATGGTGATAATGAAGAAGGAAATCTTATATACAAGGAAAACTTCAAAGGTAAATACAAGAAGAGATTCAAGGAAAAAAGTGTATATTCTAAATATCTTAGCTCAATCGAAGATAGTGGAGTTAGTGACTCGGATGAAGAAGAGATTTTATTCATGACCATAAATGAAGATGCCTCCACAAGTAAAATTATAGATGATCAAGAAGAAGAACATGATGAAATCGAGGATGAATCCGAGGTGAATCCAGAAGGAGAACTCATTTGTGCCTTAGAAGAATTAAAATATCTTGAGAAAAAGAATCAAAGATTGAAGCTCCAGATTGAGAAAAATTAAAAGGATTCAAAGTAAATAATTGAATATCTAAAAGTACACATTGAAGAAGCTCAAAAGACTAAAGAAGATCTAATAGAAAAATTACAAAAGATAAGTAAATAATGTGAAAGGTATGTTGTTGAAATTGCCTCTTTAAAAGAAGATATTGAGAAAACAAATAAAGCAACCAATGATTCAAAATTTGAGAATAGAACTAACATGTTGAATAAAATATTAAAAAGTCAAAGATTAATGTCTAATAAGATAGGTATCATATTTGAAGAAGAGAAAGGGGAGGCCATTACTTCCATAAAACCTCAAGATAAGGTTAACACATAAAATGAAAAGAGCTATGTTGAAGCCCCTTACAAAATAAAAAATAAAAAAGGAAGAAGTTAAAAATGTAGAGACCAACACAAACAAAGAAGGCTGGAGAGAACAAAGCTAAAAAAGACCACTAGGTCAAAGATACACAAACTAGAAAAGGATTAGTAATTATTATTTTCATGGTTATTTTTTTTATTGTAATGGTTATGGTCATAATAAAATAGACTGTAGGAAAAGAGTTAACAATTTTAAAAATAAGGAGAAGGGAACTCATACAAAGTCGAGCAAAAGCCATAACTCTTTTGCTCCTCTATCAGACTTTAATGAAGAAGCCATAGTATGTTACAAGTGTAATAAATTTGGACACATAGCCTAGCATTATATAAGCATGTTTGAGTTATTCAAGAAGGAACAAGGCTTCAAGGTTCCATTCATCAAAAAGAGAGTTCAGACAGATTCATGGTAGAAAAAACAACTTGAAGAATCTATGTTAGTCCAAATAACTTTGCATATGAGAAATGAAGAACATCCATGGTTCATCGACAAAGGATGTTCAAGGCACATTACAGGAGACAAAAACAAGTTCATAACTCTAAAGAAGATCAATGGTGGCGTAATGAAATTTGGAGACAATACCACTACCAGGATAGTCAAAAAAGGTACATTAAGCTTTAATAATGGTAGAACCAAGACTGAGAATGTATTGTATGTAGAAGGTCTTAAGAAAAATCTATTGAGTGTAATTAAAATGTGTGATCAAGGACACACATTAAAGTTTTATGCAGAAGGTTATGAGATTAGAATAATAAATTCAGATGTGTTGATTGTAGATGCTTAGAGGATAGGCAACAATTTATATATGTTATCAAATATCTTCACAAAGGCACTACCAAAGGACACATTCGAGTATCTGCAAGAGAAGTTGGGAGTAATTTCTTTTACTTCATGCCATTAAGGATCAACATCATTTAAGGGGGAGTTAAGTGTTATCTCTAGGATAAACCCTTTTCCATTAATTTCAAAGGGGGAGAAGTATAGGAATCGGTACAAAAATAAGTTCAAAAAATAAGATGCTACAGTAAGGGGGAGTTACTGTATGTTTTTATTTGGTAGTATGTGTAGGTCTCAGTTTTAGGTTGGCATGTACAATACAAGTTTTAGAATGCGGTAGTTTTAGTTTGAGGTTGTCATCAATGACAAAAGGGGAGATTGTTGGAAATATTGTCATTGATGTCGAAGGTCTAGTAGTATTGGTGATAAAGGCCCCATAGCATTTTATGTCTAAAGGTGTTTTTAATGTTCATATCTTGGCTAAAGTGTGTTAATATTATTTAAATATTAATGGATATATTCTTGGTTTCATAAAGACAAAGAGGGCCCATGAATAATTCAAAGAGTCACCAGATAAAAACAAAAGAGAGAAAGGGCACTTTTCCCCATGAAGGGTCACCATGAGGAATTCAAAGAGTCACTACTAAAGACAAAAGAGGGAAAGGATTATTTTTCACATGAAGGGTCACCATGTGACTTTTCAAATGAAATAATTTAAAGGGTCATGCAAGTTTGGTGCCATTTTCCATGTGAATTGAAATATCTCAAAGGGTGAATGCCAAAGGTCATTTAGAAAGCTATAAAAGGAGGCTTGGGAAGCAATTTTTAATATGGAAGTGCACGGTTTGTAATTATTTTATATATATTAGAAGATAAGAGGAGAGAAATGAAAGAGATATAGTAGTGTTATATCATTTGTTGAGAAAGCAACATTGAGAGATAGTTGTGTTTTCTACACAAGAGGGGTTGGTGCTCACAAATCATTGTTGTATTGGTCCTTATCAAAGGGGTTGGTGCTCCTGCAAGTTGGTGCTTTCAAACTTTTTAAAATTGAGTTGGTGCTTATTTACATACTTGAGATAGTTCTCCATGGTTTTTCTCACATTGGGTTTCCATGTATAAATCTCTCTCTCTCTCTCTCTCTCTCTCTCTCTCTCTCTCTCTCTCTCTCTCTCTCTCTCTCTCTCTCTCTCTCTCTCTCTCTCTCTCTCTCTCTCTCTCTCTCTCTCTCTCTCTCTCTCTCTCTCTCTCTCTCTCATGGTGCATATTATTGCTTCAATTTTATTGCATATCTTGAATGTATGAAAAGAAAAGGACTTTGATTAAGTAAAATATTTAAAAGATATATAATATATTGATTCACCCCACCCCCTCTCAATATATCATGTGCTTAATATCAATTCTTAGAAAAGAGTTATCAAAAAATAGAATAAGATTTTATCGATAAATCAACTTCAGTACAAAATATCTTTAAAATGATAATTGTTACAATTTAAAAGGACCAATAAAGTGTCACACATGGTGATGTAATCAATATTATTTGGGTTTATCACTTCAGATTCTACACATATGATAGCATATTTAAAATCATAATAAGATATTAGACTTATTAGATGTCAGATAATCAATTTATAAATTAAACAATAAACCTATATATACCTACACTGATTAAGTGTATTACTTAATTGTTATAGGATGTATTATTGGTCTATCTTAAAAAATTGTATTATCTTAGATATGTTGCACAAAAAAGAGAATGATGAGTAACTTTCAAGTAACTCAGAGTCCTTAGAATACATGTGTAATGTTTCTCTCTTTGTGATGTAATTTTGACCTTTTAACCAATCTCCTCAAGAGATGGTTAAGAAAATAAGTTATAACTAAATTTATTTAGTTGTTAATTTTAATTGACTTTTATAACTTGACTTCAAGTTTTATACTTTAATAAATTCTTAATATCAAAACAAAATAATAATAGACCAAATACAACTCTAAACAGGTGGGGGGCCTTAATCATTATAATCATTAAAAATAAGCATTCAAATATGCCAAACAACATAATAAATACAACAATTTAAATAAAATTAAATATTATAAATGTTATTTCCATATGTATTTAACCATATAATTTAGTGAAATATATAATCAAAACAAATTATACTGTATAAAGTACCAACTTACTATCATGTATCCACAAAAACTAAAATACAAAGTATCACCAACAGAAAATTTTAGTATCATATTTTAACCAAAAAATATCTTCAGCAACAACCCATTCATCATTAGTAATTGAAAGTATTTTAACAAATGATGACCTTTATCTATCACATATTAAATATATTTCATTGTAGTTGCAAGGAACTTAAACAATTTTGTGTCCAACTCACTGCCTTCATCATCTATCTCCAACTTTATCTTTTTAATCATCTTGGTAATCAAATTTGAATATGAATCTGAAGGATTGATAACATGATTTTTACTGTAAACACCTCATTTTGACCACATTTATGTCTAAATTAGACTTAAGATTTATCTCAACAAAATTATGCAAATCAAGCATAGAAATCACTAGAATGCCCAAATTCATTGGCACATGGGATATAATTGTTAAGAATCATGTTGAGGCTTCCTTATTTGAGGTATTACCCTATAATCAATGACAACTATCTTGGATTCAACCCCAGTCAAATTATGACCTAGTAAATTGACAAATTAACCTTTCAATATATTAATGCAAAACACTAAAATAATTCTTAAATGTTAGAAACCTTAAGTAGGATTAATTAAAAAACATCTTCAATTAGATACTTAAGTAAAAATTCCAAGTTCAATTAGTAAATTACATTTTCTTAAAAAGTAAATTTGTAATAAAGATGAGGTCAAAGTCAAAGGAATTAATAATATATTTTATAAATGCCTAGCATTCAAAGTAAAGGTGAGTCACACCTCATAAATATCTTCTATGAGTTGTTAAGTCTCATAAATATCTTTGTATGAGTTGTTAGGCCTCATAAATATTTTTTATGAGTTGTTAAGCCTTTATAAAAAATTTAACCCAACCTAGAGTTAATTTAAACTTGACTAGTAATCATACTTCATGTGGCCCTACTCCCCCTTATGATTACATATTGGCTCACATATAGACTATCAACCATGGTCATCCTACTTTGAGGCATCCTCCACCTACTTGGACCTCTCCTGAATCATATTCTTACCCTCCATACATCCTTAGTCTATATTAGTCCTTTTGCATGCAAGACAGACCTTTTAAAGACTCCTAGGGGCCTTTTAGGAGCCAATTGACTAACTTGGGCCTTTATTTGACCCAAGATGTAGCTTGTGTGAAGGAAACCCATGGCCTAGGCTGCACGTTTCCTTCACCAAAGATATAGCCTAGGTAGAACATGCCCAAAAGTGTCAAGATGAACACAAATGATCAAAAATGAGAAGTTTTAGGTCTTTTAGTGGACTGGGGTTGGGATATATGCTTCATTCTCATTCATTTGAGCCTCTTCTATTATCTCTCCATAGTCTCTCTTGATTCTTCTTCCCTCTCTTGACTCTCATGTCTTCTTGAATCTCTCTTGATTTATTCTAGTAACTCTTGAGCCTGATTGGTGATAGAGGATCCCATATATTGCTACACATTTGCTTGAAGACTCCATTATTGCTCTTAGTTTTTCCTACTTCCTTGTGGCTTACTTCCATCTTATACATTTGTAATTACATCTAATTTGTGCACTTGGTTGGAGATCTTACACCATTACAAGTCCTCACTTCACCTCCTCCTTTGCTCTTGGCTTTTGGTTTGGACTTCAAATTGCACATAGCTTGGTCTTCCTCCTACATTGCTTCCTAGCTTGTATTATTGGTTGGTAGAACATATGCACATCTTCTTTGAGCTTGATCTGAGGTAACTTTGCTATGCAAGGTGAAAATCCATTGTTTTGTCTAGTTTATATGCTAGGGTTTGAATTATTTTAGTGAAAATAATTATTTTGTGCATTACTTAGAGTAGTTTTTGGCATTTGTATATGGTTAAAGAGTAATTTCATTGCTTTAAATATTCCTTTATTACATATCATTGCTCTTGTTGTAAACATTCCTCATTACATATTAGATATATACATGCTCAAAACAAACTAGAAACTTGCTTAAACATTCTCTTTCTCTTGCTAAACTAAAACATTGCATTATTAGAAAATAGTAGTATTGATTTAGAAAGGTGGCTTGAATATAGAATAGGCATGCTCTTGAACCCTTTCTTAGAAATGTATTTATTGATTAAAACACCTTTCATTTATCATCAAAGTAACTTAGCTTCTAGATTCACATTTCAGTTTTTATCTCTCTCTATTTGGTATTGTTGTTTTCATTTTATTTATGCAATCAATAGTCTGGTCTTAACTACTTGCTTTACTATGGTTGTAACCGCTAGAGTTACTTGCATACTTTGTGTGCTTGTTTGTGTTAGCCCCAACCTAGTTTACAAGTATGTCTATAGTTTGGTGAAAGCTAGTAAAATAGATAAACACTATAGATCTCATGTAGCCCATAGAACCCCTAAGCCTTCTAGCCTCTTAGTGGTTTGTTTTAGCACCCTACCAAACACTGGTGGTTCCATTTAGATTATTATAAGCTACATTCTATCACACTCGATGAGACCTCACATATGGTTTCACATTAGTTCTATTCCATTTAGGACTCTCTTAGCCAACACCCCTGTGTTAGTTGTTAGGCTTTACTTTTAGTTGTGTTTTGGCTCTCACCTTGGTTGTTTTCTCCTACTTTGGTTTTGTGTCATTCTCCCTATTGGTTCTCTATCAGTCTACCTTTTTTGTTGTCTTTCATGTTGTTCATCCTTCATTGCATCCATGGATGATCTCTCACCCTTAGGATGCTAATCCTAGTGGATTTAGGTCTCATCCTTGAGCTCATTAATAAGAAAGATAAATTTGTAATGGAATGCCATAAAAACTATAGGATCCAAGAGCTTCCCTCGACCTAGCATGGTAGTCTTCACCATCTCATGTTCTAAAGAGAAAAATATTGCTAGGACTATAACCAACAGACTTAGTCTCCTTTTCACTAGTCTGAGCTTCATTCATCTAAGGATGTTTCATCTCAACTCCATGTCATACCTCATTCACCCATTTGAGGTGATGAGGATCTCCTTATGCAACTAGGCCCTAATGAGTTATGTATGATCATTGATGATTACCATATATGTATTTAGGTGAATGAATTATTTATTTCTCCCCTAAGAGTTGATGGTGTGCTTCTTCTAGAAATAGATCCTGTACCCACTCAGTTTAGAGTGCCTCAACTAGTTCTCATGCACATCCTCTTAGTCTATATTTTAGTGTTTCTAATGAGCATGTTGATTTCAATCACCATATGTGGACTAGAGATCCATGGGATGTGTATCAATATCATCAACAGCCACCAATTAGCCCTCATTTGATGGCACATGACCAACATCATGGATATCTTGGTAATCATGGTCATTTACAAGAGCATGCCACATCTTCCCATCACTCTCATGGGGACTATCACACTTATTGTAGCCATTTTACACCCCATGGTAGAGATGATTTTCAACATGAGTGTCTTCCCTATCAGGTGCCTCCTCAGCATTATCCTCCCCATGGTCATGGTAATGATGATGCCTATGGGCATAGGCAACATCATCACCATCACAAACCCCCTCTTAGAGTTTATCTCTATCTTGTTATAAAATTTTCATATGAAGATCTCCATTGGAATCCTATAGCCCTTTGGGTGCATGTTATTCCCCTTCTTACTCATATCCCTGAACTACCTAAGTTTAATGGGATGCAGGACTCCAATCCCATGGAGAATATTATGCCATTCATGATGGTGTGTATGGATTATAAATAGGATGAAGGCATGATTTTGAATATCTTTACTCATTCTCTATGAGTTGAATCTCTTATCTCATTTCAAAATCTATCACCGAATTCTCTCTCTAGTTTTTAGCTCCTTCTAGATGACTTCCTCTAATATTTCTATATTTATAAACCCTTTAACCTCAACATCCAGTCACTCACCTCCATGGTGTAGGCTAAGGGTGAGTCAAACATTGATTTTATGTGTAGATGGCATTCAACTATTCACATGTGCAAGACTAGGTTCTTGGATGACCAGCTTTATGGCATATTCATGCAAGCATTAAGGTAGGAGGTTTACCTTGAGGTCCTTAAGCATGAACCTACCTCTTATGATGAAGTTATTAATGAGTGTCTAAAGATAAATTTTTTTGAGATACGTATGGGCATGAAGCCTATCTCTTCCAAAAAATTATCCTCTTTATGTGGTCATAACTGTAATGTGACCAATGATGGTGTTACTAATTCTCCTACTAAAAAGGACAAGAAAGATAACTATGAGGTGAATGCCTTGAGAAAAAATCCAGCTAAAAAGAAGGCTTCAAAATTAGGCATAACAAAGTAATGAATGGTATTACATTATGACCCCACAAAGTTTTATAATTTCCATCAGATGAGGGGGCATGATGATAACAATTATGCCACCTAGAAGTTTGATGGGAAAGCCTCACCTCCATCACAGAGCTATTCACTTCCAGAACCTAATCACAAGTTAAAAATTTTCAAGGATCCTCTACCTAACCATGACAAGGAGAAAAAGAAGAATAAAAAGAAGAAATCAAAGGCTAAGGCCCCACATTTCCCTGCATGCTATTCAACCTCTTCAGAATATTCTTCTTAAGTTGACCCAAGAGGGAAAGACAAGTGTGAGAGTAACAAGGTTGTTGGTGATATCAACAATGCCTCTATCAGTTACAAGTGATTTGTCAACACACACTCAGATTGAGCCATTGACCCTATTAGAGAGACTAGTCATGTTGGGCCCCCTATCTAATCCATACGGATAGGGAATCTTAAGGTTAGATTTGAATTTAGGGGAAATATCCCTCCCCAAGATAGATAATGTCCTTACTCCATCATACATGAGTTACATGGATTCTTATCTGGGATCTCCATTTGGGACATTTTTCACCTTTTCCCTGAGTAAAGGGGCCTCATCTTCAACAAGCTTGGTCCCTCTTACAAGGCTATGTTACATGATGATGTCGAAGTGTTATTCAACTATGATACACAAGATCACCCTCAACTTCCCATCTTATCTTTTGACCCAACCTCTTTTCCTAATGTTTTGGTTCTTACAAAGAGGGCTTGTTTCCCTCTCTATATCAAGACTTCTTTTGATGATTTCCATGTTAAGTGATGCATCATCTATGAAGGATCTATATTGAATATCATACCCCTACATGTGTTCAATAAGCTTTATATTAGATGAAATAAGATCTTTGATTCTCACCATAACTATGTTGGACGTAGTTATGCTAGTGGGAAACATGAAGGTCTGGGTCAAGTTTGGCCGCAAGATAGTCAAAATTGAGTTTTATGTGTTAGACCTTGATCTTTCATAAAACATGATTCTTATATGTCCTTAGACTGCTACGATGTAGGCCATCATGCTCACCACATTTCACATGGTGTAGTTTATGCATGAAGGTGAGGTTCACACCTTGGAGGCTAACCCAGATCCCTAGGTGTTGCTTTATGTAAAGACAAAGCCCTTATGTGAGGCTTTGGTTGTCTCCTCATGGGGGTATATATATTATCATACACCCCATTTTTGAGTCTCATTTATTCAAGGATGAACTTTTTGATCTGGTTGAGTATCGATTAACATTCATTCCTTCAAAGTTTAGCATGCATTAGTTGACTCCCTCTTTTGCTTTGTGACATTAGGCCAGCCCATCTATTTTTGAAGATCTCTTCCAAGAATTTTCTCTAGATTTTGAGTTTACCCTTACATAATTATTTTCCCATTGGATTATAGGCTCTCTCCATGCATCTCCCATTGAGACCACTAAAGTGATCGAGTCTGATCTCGAGTGTTGTTTCATTCATGTTACTGCACACAACCTATTCAAGGAGAGAAAGTCTTACTGCAAGATCATGTGAGCCTATCGTAAGTATCATTATCCCCTTGATCATCTTGGTTTGGATATTTCTCTCATATATGAACCAACCCCAACCCTTCCTATGGTGGATGTCCTGTTGATTGAATCTAAAGTGTTAGATGAGTTGTTTCCTCCTACACCTGAGTGTTTTGAGGAAAGTAACCTGATGTCAACCTTAGTATTTCAGTAAGGCCTAAGATCATCAAGATCATTGTTAGCCTTTCTCTAAAGGAATGGGATGTTTTGGTTACCTTATTATGTAAATTATAAGACATATTCACTTAAGAATACACTAACATGAAGGGCATAGATCCTAACATAGTCATCCATAACTTCGTTATGGATAATGGAACCCAACCCATTCACCAAAAGCAATGCCTAATGGCTCTTAAAGTCTCCCAATTGGTCAAATTAGAGATTAAAAAACTCATTTGAGCTGGTTTTATCTAGGTTGTTGACTACCTATGATGGATTTCTAATATTGTTCTAATTCTCAAAAAGAATGAGGTTATTCAAATTTGCATCAAATTTTGGGATCTCAATATGGCCTATCCAAAGGATAAATTTTATACTCCTTTGATAGCTTCCCAACTTCCTTATTTTTTAGAGGGACATTGAAGTGGATCTTAACAATATCAAGGAAATATTTAAGATGCCTCCCTTGCATAACCTCATTTAGTTGTAGTCCTTCTTAGGAAGACTCAACTTTCTTAGACATTTCTTTGAAGAGTATGCTCACAAATCCATACCCCTCACACATCTCTTATGAAAGGACACTCCATTATTGTGGTCTATTAAATTCCAAGTGGCTTTTTATGAATTAAAACATCTACTTCATAAACCTCCCATCCTGATGGCACCCATTGAGGGGCATGATTTCATCTTATATACCTCTATCACTAATCATTCCATTGGGGGCATGTTGTGCTAAAAGGAAAACACCGAAAGGGAGAGATTTATTTATTACATATCTTACACATTAGTTGACCCTGAACTCAACTATTCTCTTTTTGAGCATCAGTGTCTCTCTCTCATATTTGTTATAAATAAGTTACAACATTACATGTTTGGCTGGACTACCAACATGACTGTCCAGTACAATCCACTTTGCTACTTACTCAAAAAGACACATCTTGTAGGAAGGATTGTAAGGTAGATCATACTTCTTTAGGAGTTTTACCTCTTCATTATTAACCAAAATTCCACCAAGGGCTTGGTTGTGGCTGACTAACTTGTTGAGTGCCCACTACACAATCCTAACATGGAGCTAGTTGATGATGCATTTTTTGATGAGATGGTCTACTTGATTGACCATGTTGAGGTCTTTGAGTGTGATTGGTATCAAGACATTATCCATTACCTATAATACTAATCTTATCCTATCACTAGTTATTCATAAGAATATTATTAGAACTGTAAGCTTGTTGTTTGTTATTTCATCATTGGCAGTGTCTTGTTCCATAGGGATATCGATGGTGTGTTGATGTAGTGCCTTTCCCTTGAGGATATCCATCTCATATTTGAGGAGTCTCATGGGAGTGTTTATGGTGGTCACCCAGGAGGTTAAGCCACCACTCAACATATTATCAAGATGGGCTACTACTGACCCACTCTTTTTAAGGACATAGTCCAATATGCCAAGTGGTGTAAGATGTATCAAGTCATAGGGGATGTTATCAACACCACAACCAACATCTTACACTTTGTTTCTACACTTTGGCCTTTCTTGGTTTGGGCTCTTGACTTTGTCACTGAGTTTAAACCCACCTCTTCTAATGGCCATCAATGGTTCATCACCTCCACTAACTATTTTACAAACTAAGTTGAGGTCATGCCTCTTAGAAGCATGTGTGGGAAGATCATTTCCAATTTTATCCTAAACTAGATTATTTGTAGGTTCAGGTTTCCCATTACAATTATGGTTGATAATGGCCTAGGCCTACAAATCCCTAAGATGAGTGAGCTTATTCAACACTTTGGGTTCAAGCTTCATTTCTCTTTTACCCATTACCCCTAGGGAAATGGGCAAGTAGAGTCTTCAAATAAAACTTTGAAGAAGATGATTATCCATACTATTTCTTAGTCTAAGAGGGACTGGCATCTCATGCTCTATCCTGCCCTTTGGACCTATTGGACTAGCTTCCAAATAGCCATGGGGGAAACCCCATACCATCTTGTGTATGGGTCCAAGGTTGTTCTTCCTTTAGAGGTCTTAATCCCTTCACTGTGGGTTAAGATTTTTAGCTCTCCTTCTAATGAAAAATAACGTGTTGCTCACCTCACCAAACTTAAGCAATTAGATAAATGACATATGGCCACTCTTGAGTACAACCATGATTACAAATGTTGTCAGTGCCACCAATTCAAGAAATTGGTGCACCCTCATCAATTCAAGGTAGGTGATATTGTCCTTATTTTTGATAAAAATCACTATAAGAAGGGAAAACTCACACACAAGTGGTTTCACCCTTTTTTTATCACCACCTCTCTAGAGAATGGAGATTTTCATCTCTCGACCCTCAAAGGCAAGCCCCTACATCACCTAATCAATGGGTTCTACCTCAAGACATTTTATGTCTAAAGCTTACATGGCCCTTTAGAAAAGTCTCCTATCATGGTAAAATGAACCTTTCCTCTATTCAAGCACCACTAAACTCTATACCATTGGTATTTGTGTGTGTGTGTGGGTTTTTTATTAGCAGTTCCTACTAACTAATCACATGTATCTAGTGGTCTATATAAGATGAAGCATACACATCACACATAAAATCATATACACACATGTGCTAATAATGATAAAACCAATGTATATATATTGAAAAAATTACATTTTTTCTCAAGGTACATCACATGGCTTATTGTTAGTTTGGGCTCATAGTCCCCAAAAACTACCATGTATGTGGCTACATATGCATACCCCAATCAACCTATGACTAGGTGATATTTATGATAATCATGCTCTAGGTGGAGATATCGATCTCTACCTCTTGACCAATTGAGCTACAGTCTTCTCTAATGCCACCAATTCATCTACCTTCACTCTAGGTGCCTCATCTCTTCTAGTCTACTCTTAAGTTAGCTCAGCCCATAACTGATCGATCTTGGCCTTTGCTCTCACAATTCATGCCTCGATCTCTATTGTATCCAACCTTTGGTTTGTCATAGATTTATTATGTCATGTTGACTCAACCTATAGATGTGGAATCCTATGGCGTGCCCTCACCAACTCAAGTGAGGCTCATGCACCCATCCTCTAGAACTGAGTATGTGGTCTTGCCCCTATCAATAGATGTGGCACCTTCTATATCAGTAGTGTTTCCATCACATAAAGGAATAACTCCCTCAATATTAGGTCCACCTAGGGTCTAGTCTAGCTAGGTTGGTCTCCTACACACACACACACACACACACACACACACACACACACACACACACACACACACACACACACACACACACACACACACACACACACACACAGAGAGAGAGAGAGAGAGCATATGTGTTAGTTGCATAGTTTTTTCTAACGATGAGTACAAAGATGAAGTGATATATATAAAATACACTTGTCTCACCTGGTAATGCTAATGGCCTATGTGTCCCTCCTATAGGTCATTCTCCTCCTGGTGGCAATGGTCCTCACTATGGTATCATCTCTCCACCACCACCCCCTTGCTCTACCTTAACTGCCTACAAGGATCAAACCTAGTTGGCTTGGGTTATGCCCATCTCTCTTGCCCCACTAGAGCCTATCTCCTTGGATGATGGTATGACCTCTTTAGACCTTAGATCTCATCCCATCCTAAGTATGGCTCTACCCCAACATCATCTGGACATATTATAGACCTACAGGGACCACATATTTATCTAGACAATATGATTAGGTTTAAAGTGGTTCATATGGGCCTTACCCTATCTATGAACTATGTATCCCATGTTTTTCCCTCCTCTAGTGTAGGGTACACCTTACTACCATATGGTGCCCTTAATCATGTCAGTGGGAGCCTCTCATAATCCCAAGACATGAGGAAGTTGGGTTGTGTCAATCCATCTAACCTTATGTGTTGGATTTGATCCAGTTGCTAGTATAATCCACCTTAAATATACTGACCCCAAGCATATCTCTATCCTCCCTCTATGTATTGGACAACTCTTATCCATGAGAGTGATAGTCATCTTATACTCTAACTGACATAGAGCCTCTTGACCATAGTCCTTGCTATCATTATCCTAAGAGTGGGTACCCCCTGGCAACAGCTATGTGATATGTATTAAATGGTTGTTACACTATGGGTGGGGTCCTACCAAGTAGATCTATGTTGTTGCTATATCTAACACCATTGGTATCTCTATCTCTATACCCATTAGGTCCACCTTGTAGAGTCATTAAACATCCTCAATGTTGAGCATGACCTCTAGCTCGAGCCCCAACTAGAACACATTTCTCTCAAGTACCCATGCAGTCACCAATGCATTCACCAAGTCTCTAGAGTAATGTAGTGAGGGTATGTGTACTAGCCTCTAAATTTTTACACTCTATAGGCAATCCTAGTTCACCATAGGTAGAACATTTGCCTCTTTGGTCAACCATGTTGGAATTCTCTCCCAATTGATCACCTCACATGGCCCATCTCATTATATTGGCCTCTCTTTCATCTATGAAGTTCCTCCCTCCTCTAGTATATTAACTCCTTTTTGTGTCTATACAAACAAATGAATAGCCAAATGGATTATCTTATTGACTAAAAAATGAGTAAGAGCAAGTAAAAAATAATATTTTTAATCCATCTAGATTATTTTCTCTCTCCCCTCCTCTTTCAGCCCCTTTTGAGACCCCTTGAGCTTTGCCAACCTCCCTAGGACACTTTTTGAGGCTTCCTTGCCCCAAGCCATGACTTTCTAGTCAAAGTTGTGGCCAAGTTGTCGCCTACATTGAGATATACTAGGGAACCCCAAGGCTCCTCCTCCTTCACTCTACAAGCCATAGTTTGAGCCCTCGTTGGTCTTATTCTCTCCATCTCACCTATCCCATCATTTTGAGTTCTTGTTTCATCTGATTCATCCACCAAATCATCTAGAACAACTCAAAACATGTCTAGGTTTTTCCAAACCCCCAAAAAATGAATAAATTTGACAAATTTCATTCCTAAAGCTTATCCAAACCATCTTGTGCATCTCTGATATTTTCTCATGTCCTTATTTGCTCTATTTGGGCTTTGATGTCTCGTGGGCTCTCCTTTGGCTCTATTAGAGTGAAAATGACTTATTTTCTCTCTTTTTTCCTCTTTTTAGCCTCTTTTCTTGCTTTTT